>JABCKK010000056.1:25537-41133 GCA_018221785.1 Calocybe gangraenosa
AAGAGTTTGTAAGACAGCAAGACAGCAACTAGCGCATGCAACCTGCACGGCATACGACAGGATCTAGTTCACGTGAAGGTTTTTTGTATATCAACACACACTGCCAGCTTTCCCGACCTATTTTTATCATGACGGCTGGTCGATGAAGGATTGAGGTAAGTCTTCAATCAAAAGCTATAGCACGTCTGTGCTTTTGTCTTCTATGGCTGATCATCACTGTCAATAGCCCACACTTAGACGCCACAGCACTACAGAATAAACGCTTGCGATTATAAATGGAATCGATATGAGGTATAAAAGCTCTTGAGATTACCTGGCTGGATAAGCAAGACAAAGACCTCGTATTATACTCATCTCTTTTCGATAGCAACAACAGTGAGCCCTCATACAATATTTCGCTAGCGCCGAAATTCACCCTCTATTTAGCACACAGTCATGACCGGAAGCTCAGCATGCGGTAAATGTGGAAGCACTACTACCACAGTCACTACTTCAGGATGGCAAGGTAGGCGACTCCACTTCTCCGGCATCTATCAGTGACTAAAGCTCTAATTCAGGAAAGACGTGCGGGTGTAAACAAGACATCTGCACCAAATGCAAGTCCGTTAAAAAGTTTGTCTACTCCTGCGTGAGCCATGCCAAAGGAAGGAAGAAGTAGTAGGCCATGTAGGTGTGTACGCAACTAGTCCAGTGCAGTTTGGAGTACATATGTAACACCCGTTTTGACATTGTTGCTCTGTAATCATGAGAATATCTCCACTGAGCTTTGCTATTGGACAATGGGCGAGAAATTTAGGAGATCTCTAAAAAGCTTCACCACATCATACGAAGACATCCAATAATTAGGGTGTTGTTGTTGTACCGAGTAGAAGTTCATCTACAATAGTATGATGCAAGGGTCGTTGGGTTTCGTACCAAAATGTACGAGTTATTCTGAGCCTAAAGACGTCGAATGTGTGGAATGGGGCCAATCGGAATAACCCTTTGCGGATTTATCTGTGAAGAATTAATATGACCGCCTCGGTAAATTAGTAGTAAACAACGTACGAATGTGTGAGACCAGAAATAATGAGTCTTAATGTGTTCGAAGTCGGTAGTGGATTTAAACGCCTCATTGTTCCAATAGAGTTGTTGCATCCACCTGAGTGCGTTAAGCAAAGGGAAAGCAAAGATAAAAGACAAGCATACTTATGAATTGCAGGATACCCATCACGGATGGTGCGAAGGTTACACTTGAAATGGCTAAAGTAAACAATGTCGAAGCGGATCTGGGTGGTCGATCTAGAAATTGCCGGGGGAACAAGATGGAAAGATACGTACGGTTGTTGCGAAGAGGCGGATGTCCGCCTCTGTAAGTTGGTTGCCGATGAGATAATCCTTACCCTCGAGCAGTTTCTCCACCCTATCAAGTGCGTAGAATACGTCGGCGACGGCCTTCTCGTACGATGTTTGGCTACCAGCGATACCAGCGCGGTAAACGCCGTCTAAGCAGGATAGAGCAGGGCAGTCAGCCCCATTGACATAACAAAGTAAACGGCATCCGTGTTCGTACTATTGACATTATCATAAAGCCAATCATTCATCTGATCAATTTCTGTACGTAGATTATCCGGATAGAAGTCCAATGCAGCCTTGTCCGCAGGTATGAAATCGTTGAAAGCGGTGTTGAACATGCGAATTATCTCGGAGCTTTCGTTGTTAACAATTGTGTGGGTCTTCTTATCCCAGAGAACAGGAACAGAGAATCTGTGTGGATTTGGTGCGTCATTTTAGAGACTATGAGATCGAATCAGGGCACCTGACCTGCCCTCATAGTCCGGATCAACCTTGAAGTACAAGTCCTTGACATATTCCGAATTATAAAATGGATCAACTTGTGCACCAGGAAAGTCATCTATGTTGGCAAATGGCCATCCAAGTTTGGCCATCCGGGGAGAAACGACAGTGACGGCTGCAATGACGACTTAGGGCAGAGCTGAGTAACCTTTCAACCTGAACCCACAGATAAGGTTATCAAGTCCTTTTAATCTCATGGCCACTAGTGTCCTTGACGCCCAAGCTAGTACTTGTTCAATGGATGCCGCCTATTAAGTTAATGACGCTTACGACAGGCAAGAGATACATAGAGGTGATAACGATCTGATAAGGATAGGTGAGCAACGAACGTTTATGTGAAAATGCCTTTTTTTCCCCACCTCGTTCTGGTTCAAACTTGCCACCTGTCTTGATAAAATTTCGAAAGAGGGTTTCGGGGCGTATGAAGCTGCCATCCTTTTCCAGCTTGATTTTAAAGACATCAATATCTCTATCTTTGGCTTGGGTCATCCCAGACTATGCAGCGAGTAGAGAATATGAGGGGGTGTATAACGGGTAGTTGGTATCAAGTCAGTCGCCACTTTATATACACACCGGTACAATGCCAATGATATGATAGTGATCAATGCGACGGTGTCAGACGGATTTTTGCATCACCAAACTCCATCACCGATAAGGATGGCATATATAACCACGTTGACTGTTACTCATCAAGGGCTATTTGCGGGGGGTTGGACAAAGTGATACTCACATACCTAGCTTGCGATTTGAACCTCTACACGAACTCCAAATCGACGTGACCAATGTATGGCTTTGTTCCAGGACATTGAGATTATGAGCGCTCAGGACCTTGCGAAATGCAATGCCAGGACCACCCCGGGATGGAATCATGCCCGGCGCATCACCACCTTATAGTATTTTTAGGATGTTTATAACGTTCCAACAGATGATACGCAGGACAGTTGATAATGACGAACGTTGCCGCAGTATGTCAGACGACATGACCTCAGGGAGGTGAGGTGAGATTATACAGAGATTGTCAACAAGGTAAGGGACCTAATCAAACCCAAGTCGGCTGACATAGTTCGTGATATGGATCTTATATGGATCTTAAGACTCTTTTCCAGATATCGTATAGATAACTACAGTCGCCAATCAGCTCATGAGAATGGTCTATAAGAACAGCGTGAGTCTCGCCAGCGGCTTGAATATTGAAAGTCGCGAAAGAAACGAGGCTGTGGATGCTACTTCGACACTTGGAATGGTAGAAAGATGGACAATCCCGTGATGTCGATATTGTCTCGAGATATGACGTTATTGGCACTGCGCTATTGCGTGAATATCTATTCGGATAGCTGGGCAAGCCTGAGCAAAAAAATAAGGCGGACATTGCGTAGCCAAAAAAAATTGGTAAAGCCGGATCGTCGTGTCTGTGAACAGACAGCACAAGCCTGAACGCTGTAGTCACGGACGCGGCAACTGTATCGATGGAAGCAAGCTTAACCTGACGCATGAACAAATCAGACGCGTTACCAACTGCGGTTATATTGTTCATAAGCTATCCACCATTAAGCACAGATGAATTGGAGGCACACTGAAAGATTTTGGACATGATAGTAGGAAGTCAGCGCTTGTGTTTGCGTATCTTTGGTGAGCCCATGATCATCGATCAGATGGCTCACGAGCTACGGTTCACATTGTCATAGGGACGTTACTGTCCTTACTGCTCAGATGTCCCTTCGTGTTCTGATGCTTCCAGTGACACGACGTGGCGACATAATTAACAGAAGGCGGCACATCAATGATGGCAGCCTTTGAGATACAGCCTTTGAGATAGCGCATTGAAGATAGTGCTGTATATCGTATGATCTAGTGTCCTTTCTTCGTGGTATGAGTACATATCCTCGCATGAATGCACTTCAGCCGGTGCGTATTACATCGAGAAGAAAACACAGTACAGGGCAGGTCTCTACATATAAATGTTTGATATCTATCATCGTTCACCTTTTCTCGACGGAGTATTAACTTTGGCACTTGACAGTCGTATTCAATCGTCTGTATAGTACTTAGAAATTGATTAGGGTCCCTGGTACGAGCACCAACTTCCAGGACCTAATTGACGCATTGCGTCCGTAAATCTCTGCGTCGTTATGTGCCTCCTTTCACTCACTCGCATAAGCTCTGACATATCAATGATACAAAGGCCATAAACCTATATCCATTCCATGCGACCTTCTTGGCTTGTCCCCTTACTGCACCTCCCGGTATAAAAGGCATCTCATAGCATACTGCCTCGCACCAACTTTCATACCTCCTCGAAAACCCAGTCAACCTTTACGATCAATACAAATGCCCAAAGCCGTACCATTTGTGCCCAAGCCTGCCATTGAAAAGCTACCCCTTGCAGTCCGCAGGGACAGTCAGTTCCCTAGCGCAGTACCCCTAGATCTACTCTGACTTGAATCGTTTTAGTCCGCGACAACTATGATTCTGAAAAGGCAGCTTTCGAATCAACAATCTCTGAACTCTTGGGAACGGAGTTTCACCTTAGCATAAACGCTAATGAGGTTTGGGCTTATAGCCCTCCCGACTCCAATACCTCTGCTGGTGATCTTCTCAAGCGGTCGGTGCTCAATATTCGATGTGTACCTGACACCTGTAGCGATTCATACTTTGCTACTTGTCTAGCTATGTCGAAGGATTTGTTGATGCACTTAGGTCCTACCTTGAGAAATTTGGTGAAGAAGGAAAGACTCATTTCAACGAGGCTGTCACTCAGTCGAAGCTCAGTGTTAATGTCAATGAACTTGGTGACAAGGTATAGATGCTCTCTTCAAGTTTGGGTCAAATTAACAGGCAAATGTCCATTTGAAGGCTGAGACGATTTCCGCTGACGTGAAAGATGGCGTCTTCCGCATTCTTTTCCACCACCAACAGCTCGGCTACAATCAGAGTTATCTCAGTGATCACCTCTTGCAAGCTGTCGAGTCCGTCCCACGTGCTGGATTCTCGATCGTGGCGAAGCACTCGATCGAGGAGGATTACAACTCTGAAATAGAAGAGCTAACTGCAGAGATTAGTACATTGCTTGCGATGCCTGATGTTGTCCTAGATCCAAACTTTGAGGAGAACTATGCGGCCTTGGCTGTCAAAGACAATAAGGACTGGCATCAGAACTTTGGAAAGGCGACCTTTGATTATTTTAGGTGAAATATCTCTGTTCTCAAGAACCCTTGATCCCCAGCTAACTGTGCCAACAGCGGCGGACTGAAGTACCAATTGGATAGCCAAGGGTTCAAGGGTGATGAGATGGTTCAAGAAGGTCTCGCTGACGCACTTACGTCCAAAACGTTTAAGATTCGCGTAGTCGAAAAGACCACAGACAATGCCACAATAGAGACTATCCTTCAAGATGGTATAGTGTACATTCAGGTAGGTTGAATCGTTGGCATGGCTTCCGCGCTGTTTCTGATTGTTCCTCGTAAAGATGACGCCTGAAAATTGGTGGTACAATGCGAGTGATGCTGGGCGTGGTCTCATCAACTTGCTCTAACTCGGAGTCCCCACACAATTTTATTGTAAACAATAGTAGGAACAGTCCACGGATCCTGTTGTGCACCGCATGTGACCTAATTGATCCCAATCACGGCGTTGGATTGCTTACGGCGAGCTGCTAAACGGTCTGCTGGAGCAGAAGGATCAGCCATCCCCACCTAGGTCTTCACAACCAATTTATGTGGAATTTGTGAACAATGTCGAGATATGTCAGACACTCTCCGCCTCAAGTCCGGTTGCTGGACTCAGAGCGTTGGAACTTCTAATGGCGTAGGAAGCATCGTTGACTGGACCTGTCAGACTTTCTGCTTCGAGACTGGCGTTACGGCAGCAGGAGCTACCTCGGACTCAGGGCGCCAGTCCCAGAATTCTCATCGGCGAAGTTGACTCAGAGGTACCATCGAGAGTTGTTGACCCTCTACAGGTGCTCGGACTCAAAATATCGGCCATAGAAGAGTCTCAATGGCGTAATTCTTCAATTGACACGTCTCATGGATGCTGGAGTGGTTATTGTAGTCAGCGGGTCCTATTTTTTGGGGTTTCATGGCGTCATTATCATGGTCAGCCAATTAGCTGCATGTTCATACACGCTAATAGCTAGTCATGCGGTAGACGATTTTTTATATTCGAGTGGGACCGCACAACTATCTGTCTATGGTACGTTCACTATCCTGTCACCTTAAGACAAATCTATCATAACCGGCTAGGACAGCTGTAATTCTCAATTTGACTCTCTTCAGTCCCATCTCCATTTCATATGTGAAGGTGCTATGGAAGCTGCCGTTTACTTGACATTTTATAGAAAGGCGAAATAAGTCTAGTGACAGGAACAAACAACAAACTCCCGTTTGTGGCATTGGGTCAATTTGAAGTCATGATCAAGCTATCATGGGGGTATATTTCCCTTCCACCTTCTGACAGCCTTTCATCAACCCTAGGACGGCTCGATCACAATTAACGACTCCCACCAAACACACTCCTATTCATATGGACGTGCCATGGAAGCTGTCATTACTGCATATCTCGGAAAGTATATCTGCTGCCGCAACGAGTAGGTGTTCCAATATCTCGGCAAGAAATGTGTATCTTGTCGATTTTAGCGGCTCGTCTAGTGTTACAAAAACTGCAACCTGGCTTTTCTTGTATTAGAACCCTGAAAATCATCTTGTGGCTTGCTCATGAAAGGACTGGATTAGGTTCACATTTCCGTGCACGCTGGAGTCTGCGCAAGGAATTCCCATCTCAGCTGGAATGCTCATTGATAGCAATCTGGGGTGCTGGCATGCTGTTGCCCTGACGGGCTGAAAGCGCACGCCTGTAAGGCTTTTGGGACCTGCGCTTTAACCACTCTGGGCTCAAGGAGCTCAACTTTGTCCAGATTATAAGTGATCAAGAGCAAATATGTCATCGAGTAAGGGAACCTTGCAGTCACAAACCTGATACAGTCCCAAAAGAATGCAGACCAACCTAAGCTCGGGCTCCTTAACGGTGCTTCCAAGTCTCTCGTCGCCATTTTAAAACGGTTAGTTCTGAAATCCAGGGGCTATTTTGACGCTCACGACACGAACGACTCGAGCCATCCACTTGTAGACGATGCTGTTCGTACCTCCAACAGGCTTCCAAGCTTTCACCCCGATTGAGTGGATGAACATTCGTGATGTTTGAAATCAGCTGACCGACGATAACCAGATAAAAGAGCAACGACCTTCAGGCGGCGCCCATGCCCGTGCCATCTGGTAGGCCCCGTATTCAGAAGTAAATAACGGGTGCTCATTCAATTTCTACAGCGGTACCAAATCAATTTGCCGGTACGTTTACCACTCCGGGTTTTGAGCTTTGAGACGAACACTTGCTAGTACCCGGAGATGACAAAGGGGGAAAAGGAGATTCTGTCCAGTACCCGACGAATGTATTACGTCTTGGTGAGCTTTTTCTTTGCCATTACTGCAAGATCTATGCGTTCATGTTGAGTTGTGTAGCACATTCTGTTCGAAGTGTTGATGCGTGAGTCGCTTATCCGAGCAGTTGCTTTGGTTGCTTAAAACACCACCATCCAGGAAGGGAAACAAACAAATTGTGTTTTATCAAAGTGGTGTAGGCTCCGAATCCAACTTTTCCGGTGACCCAGTGACTGGCACAAGTGCTATGCGTAAGTTACAGTCACTATTTATAGGCTGATATCATCGACTAACAACGAGCCGACGGCAAATAGAGGCTTTGGGAACTGCCGTTGGTATGTCCGTTTTGCCATGACCGGCAACATGTCCTGATTTTTTACAGCGAGCAAAATCCGTGATGCCTATGTTTTTATTGCGCAGAATTTTGAGGAGGGAGATGATATTTGTCTTTTTGGGTAAAGCTTCTTCTCGCAAACGTGAGATGTGATTGACCGTCTTTCATAGGTTTTCCAGGTAACGAATCTACTATTTCCATGTCCGAAATGTCATTGTTACCTCAACTACTACAGAGGCGCTTACACCGCTAGGAAGTTATCTGGATTGATTGTCAGTCTGTTTGCCATGCCCTAACAACTATCTATCTACATTTTTTACTCCAGGACCGTATCGGTTTGTTGACTACCCATAACCTTAGCCATTTCTTCGAGATTTGGGGTCAGCTCATGGACGGAGAAGAGCCCACTATACCGTCAAATACCCGGCACCCTAATATCAAGTAATATAGCAGCTCATAATTACATCCTTACTGACATCTCATACTAGGTGCGTGGGTGTCTGGGATACCGTCGGGTCCGTCTACCAGGAGATTGATGCTTTGAGCATTGCCGATACAAGTCTTCCTAAGACAGTCAAGCTTGCGCTTCATGCAATCTCTATTCAAGAGAATCGGGAGAAGTTCCTTCCTACTTTGTGGTCCGTGCCGCAGGGGGGGCTAGGGTCCGGTCAGACCCTCAAACAGGTAAAGACTATCCAGCAGCTTGTTTACTCTGATCGTTGATCTCGTGCTAGTTTTGGTTCGCGGGTGCTCACTCTGATGTTGGCGGAGGATATGAGCGCCATGAGCTGGCTGATATCAGCCTCTTTTGGATGGCGGTGCGTTGCCTTCTCGTTGTGCAATTTCCTTGCCACTCATCTTTTTGCCAGGGAGAAATCAAGTCTGTGATCAATCTGGACCTCGAGTTCTTGCGATCATACGGCCAGAAAAAACCCGACCCATGGGGAACGTCCCAACCCCACAACGCCTACGAAGAGACCTCTATTTTCTTGCGACCCGTCGTTGGACATGAAACACGCCTCGAGAGCGGTCAGATTGACCAACAAACCGTCTTCCATGAAAGTGTCAAATTCTCCCCACAGAAGCTTACTTCTCCTGATGGCATGATTACTTTGAGTATCATTGAGAAGTCACTTGGTGCCGGTTTTACTCCTAAATATCCGGCATTGAACGACTTTGAGAAAGAATGTAAGAACAAGTGGGGAACTGGAGTAGGTCACGGTCATGTTCACCCATTGTCCACTATTAAACCTTTGATACTAGTTGAACCGCTCGCATGGTATTGAAACCCCAGGCATGGTTATCCGGTCGGCCAATCGTACGGTAATACTTGCTCTTTCTTCCTCCGCGCAATGTTCCTGATGAACTCGCTCCTTGTGGCAGACCCGTGAACCAGCGGGACCAGGACTCCGTGTTTTGTAAGTAGTCACGCCGATGCTGGGGGAAGAAATGGGGTTAAGTGAGTTGATCATACATGGGTTGCAAAGTTGTATTGACTAATCGGATGGCCTACAAAGGTACCAGTGGACATAAGCGTGAGAGCGCACGGGGAAGGAATAGGAGTTATGACTTAGTGTAACGAAGGAAGTGTTAGTGTTTGGACTTAGTTGCTGAATATGATCTCATAGTTGTCACACCTGGCGCCAGAGTCTGAACCCTAAGGATCAGATAACTTGGGTTTATATATTAACGCTTGAAAGCTTTGAGTTCTTCCAGAAGACCTCGCCATTGACAGACCATAAAAGTCGGATTGAACATAAGAGAGATGCCAGCAGCTTCCTTTCGGCAATGGAGTGACAGTTATGCAAACCACGGGACTATGCAAAATCATCACTCACTCTTCCGTAGAACTGATACAGAGGTTTGACATTTGATCTCGACTCCGCGAGCTTTGTATGTAGTGATGCGAAGTTGATTATTGACTCTTGAGTCCATCACTCGTGATGCGTGCGTCATGAGAGTCTGGACTATGCCTGTGATATCAAGACATGTAATGATGATTTTGTCTAGTGTAACTTGGCTCGTGCTTCAGGTTGTGACTAGCCTAGTACTAGTGGCGTTTGCGTATAGACATTGGACAATATGGATCAGGACTAGCAGTTGAGATGACGTAAGTTCAGTTTTTCAAACCCTTCTGCAAGCTTCGATACTGAAGTACTCAAAGTACTCAATACTCAGTCAACTAATCAATTAATCAGGACTTGAACACGTTGGAGGCAGCTACGCTCTGCAGTAAATTTCACTCGACTATCATTATGAGTGCCCGGTCGTAACTAGTCTTGACTCGTTACGCTTAGCAGAGCTGTTGAAGGTACACCAAATGATGTATTGGATGTACCTCCCGAGATAGTACCCCTGTGTATAAGCATAGACGCTACCGTGTAGCAAGGATATGCCAGAACGCTTGCAAGTGGGTGACTTGCCGCGTTGGAAATTATGATGTAGTCTGTTGGGCACGGAGCATGGAGAAGCCGGTGAGATGTTGTGAGCAAGGAGGATTGGCGGTAACAGCCTGGTCAGACCTATAACAACCATCAAGACAGATGCCACGGCTCAATTGGGCGCCCGCAAAAGACCAAGTATCTTGGTAACAGTCGCTTGGAGGAGAAGAGGCACAGCTGGGACGGCTGGAACCACCAGCCTACATTGGGCCCACATTCCCTTCGTACCCTTACATAGTTCACTGTAGTGGGTGTGACTGACACTAACGTAAGAATAGATTTATTAGCTGCTGTATTACTATGAACGCATGCTCGCTGATGGTTTTTTGATTGATACTTACCTACTCAGTCTACGCATGAAGATTGAAAGATGTTGTGCACTTTGCATGACTTATCACCAGTTCACCAAATTGAAAGTGCTGATTCGGAGATAATGATGATTCTGCCAATTATATCTTGCTATCAATGATTAGATCTACTAAACGTTAACCAGATTAGTCCTGGTGACTGGGGTATTAGATGAGCCAAACGATGCCACGGTTCCTTCTATTTTCCCCAACGTCAATACAAAAGTTGTTGCGTCGAGATAGGAAGGACTGAGCCCTCTGAGAATGGTATGATGGAGGAGGCAATCTTGCCTCAGTACCCCATGTGCGTGTGCCATTCTGGGTATGGCAGCGCCACGCCAACGCTCGTCAAAGACGGCGAAGATGCGGTCCTGCTGCTTTGGGGATAAGTTGTCCCATTCTTCACGGGTGATCTGCCTTTCTAAGCATCCACGGATAGCTTTTATGACATCAAGGATGGTAACCCCGTCGGCGTTTGATGCCGTCATCTCCCACCCGTATTCCTCAGGTATGATGCCACATATTATATGCAGCTTGGGGATCGGCGGCACGGTCGCGTGTTCGTGTAAGGTCGAATAAAGAGTTTGGGGGGGAATGGGATGTTGGGAAAGGCTGCAGCGCTCTTCCCGCATGTCCCACATGAGCAATGTAGGGTGATTAGCTGAAAGTACGGATTGCCAGTACTGGAGGATCGGGTGAATGGTAAAGGTGGCTGATGGGGATGTATATTGGGTGGCCATTGTAGACGATGAACTGACTATCCTGGGCTGTCCAGCGCGCGGTATATAACTATTTCTGGTATTTCAAATTTCAAATTACGTCTCGGCCTCTATAAATCAGATCTGTGCTTCAGTTTTGGGACTTCGGACATGGCGTTGAAGGTAAAGAGGAAGTAAAGCTGCAGAGTGGGCCTCTTTTTGAAAAGGATAGCGGACTGCTGAGGTCGTCGTCCCTCTCATGGATTGTAGGACAAGCATAAGCATCTGACATGCGGGTTGCGCCCGACGCGCCGACGGCTTCCAAAGCGAGAAAGAGCTTGATAGCGGTTTACGGATCAGACTGTGTTCCCACACAAACCTGTGGAGGTGGTTCTGACAGTTTGTATAGAATGGAAGTTTGTTCTTGAGCGGGGACTTACCGACACAGCCTAGCTAAAGTTCCCTCACCCAGGAAGGATACGAGGAGGTGCATTTGTTTTAATTTCGCAATACCAATTGACCAACCTATGACCCAGTTTACTTTCTTTCAGAAAACCCCCACAGCCATTCCGAGGAGATGAGATAAATTCTGGCAGCCCTAACCCTTTGACAGAACTCAATCAACATGCCATAAAGTGAACCACCTTGAATATGTGGACGGCATACATAGCCTTGATTCAATATTTGTGCACAGCTGGTGTCTTGGCTGGAAAAGGACGATGTTCAGTAGCATAACCCCATATTGAAGTTACCGTTTGATATCATAAGTTCTGGCCGGAAAAAGGCGATATATACCTCCATATT
Source organism: Calocybe gangraenosa (assembly GCA_018221785.1). NCBI lineage: Eukaryota > Fungi > Basidiomycota > Agaricomycetes > Agaricales > Lyophyllaceae > Calocybe > Calocybe gangraenosa. The sequence goes on from JABCKK010000056.1 coordinate 37,430, forward strand.
AGAAGATGCCGCCTGAGCCTTGATCGCACATGATTTCAGCATGGGTATGCCAAGGTTTTGAATACATCGCAAACTAACATCCGCCGTATTTGAGACGCGTCAGTTCACTCGTAAACATAATCTCAGTGCGGTAGGAAGACGAAGACAACGCCAAAAGGAGCGCCCCAAATTCTGTGGACGATTATTCCCACACTCACCTGACCGCCAGCCAACTCGTTTTTTTAACCTCATTTTCGTCACATTTCTCGTCGAAATCCTCGAAGAACGAGAAGCATGGCAGACGCTGGTAAGACTCGGTATGAATTGACGATTCAAGATTTGTACTGAACAACCATCTCAAAGGTTTTTTCAAAGGCACTTCTGCCGATCAGGACAGGCGGTTCTCAGACAAAGAACTCAAGCTACTCAAGACTATGAAGTTTCCTTCAGAGTTTGACAAAAAGGTGTGTAGCTCATGTCACCTTTACCGCAGGATCTCATTTGGTTTCAAGGTTGATATGCGAAAAGTTAACCTTGCTGTCATCAGGCCCTGGATTGCGAAAAAGATCGTTGAATTGGTCGGCTTCGAGGATGAAGTTGTTGTAGAGTATGCTATGGGCCTCTTGGAAGATGAATCTCAACCAGTACGTGACGCGCCTTCCCGACACAAATCATCACCTCACTTATCTGGTTCAACTAATGGTAGACGCCTGACCCCAAAAAGATGCAAATTAATTTAACAGGTTTTCTTACCAAAGATACTCCCGTGTTTATGATATCACTTTGGAAACTTCTTCTTGAAGCGCAGGATGACATGTCTGGCGTGCCACGTACCTTTGTTGAAGAAAAAAAGGCTGAGATGCGACGTGCGAGAGAAAGTGGTATCCGCGCCATTGACGAAAGCGATCAACGAAGGGTCCATCTGGATGATGTCCGTGACGGAGGGCGTGGTGGGCGTGGTGGAGGGTTCAGAGGTAGGGGTCGAGGACGTGGCAGAGGGCGCGGAGGTTATGAAGATGATCGTGGGGGCAGACCAAGAGACGGCGGCTGGGGCACAAGAGGCGGAGGTCCTTCTAGTGGTGGCAGTGTAAGAAACTCCAGATCTCTTTCCTCTCCTATCAGTTCTCACCCTTTTCTTGGAATAGGGCCCGCGGCACCGCTCTCCTCGCTCACCACCACCGCGTCGCCGTTCCCCTCCTGTCAGTGGTTCACGCTCTCCTGATATGCGTCGCTACCGTTCACCTCCACCCCGACGGCGTTCCCACTCACGAGATATCCATAGCTCACGCTCTCCGCCCCCAATGCCACCAAAACGGCGCCGATCACCGCCTCCAAGAGACCGTGATAGAGACCGTGTTTCTTCTCGTTCTCGCTCTCGCACCCCACCTGCACCCTCCCGCCGTCGGCCACGTTCGCCATCATATACGCCTCCCCCTCGTGATAGACGCTATAACAAAATGAGCCGCGATAGCAACAGCCCCCCTGTGCGTCGTCGCCGCCTCTCCCCCGCTGCACGGTCCCGGTCTCAGACCATAAGCCGCTCGCGTTCACGCTCCCCACCCGTTCGTGGTGGCGGATATCCCAGGCGACGGAGCGTTAGTCCTAACCGCCGAAGGAGCGTATCACCTCCACATCATCGCCAAACAAGCCCATCGTCCCGCTCGCGCTCAAGATCGTCGGAAATTTCTCCACCACATTCACGAGCTGCGCATAGGCGGAGGGGTTCTGTTTCACCAGGACCTACTAAGAAACATCCAGGAAGGCGCAGCAAGGCGTATAGTCGAAGCCGGAGTCGGAGTCGAAGTGTGAGTAGTGGTACTCGTCGATCTCCACGTGCTAGACGTGGCGACGATAGAATGGACGTCGACCGTAAGGATGGTGGGGAGGTCAAAGGGGAGCTAAAGATTAAAGGCCAGGCTGAGATTGAACGCAGACAAAGTAGGTGGGAAGCGGACCAGAACGTGGTTGGTATCAGCTTCCATTTTAACCTTGTATTCGCGCTTCTTCTGACCTCCTTGTCGTCCAGGAACCTGAGCGCAACAAAGTGGAGCTGGAAAAACGAGAAAATGAACTGAAAGAAAAGGCGCTGAGGAACAAGGTCATGAGGACGCGCAAAGGGAGCTCCTGAGCCCTCTTTTTTACTGCCCTTAAATGAGGGCAGAGATATCTACCAACTATGTGGTTTTTCCCTTCCCCATCAACTCTATTATTTCTCTTTTGAAAATCAGTTACTTACAGTCCTTTTATACAGACCAAAGTCATGTCCGGACAGTTCACTACGTATCACGAACTATTTTCTCTTTGCATCGTTTCGTGATGAATTCCACACGCCTCTAGGTCGGATATTACTACCAATGACACGAGTCATCGTTTGGATGGTCAAACAAGCATGTCATACTGTCTTTGGAGGGTGACTGGCGCTGGTGCTAGAAGTTTTCTACTATTGGCATTGATGGCTGTCGCATGAGAACTCTTTCTCGTCAAGACGTTCTCCAAGCGACGAATTTGATTTCCCTGTTCTCCTGACCTTCGATCTATGAAATAATCGCTTGGCAGTCTTCTTAGTTTGTTGATGCTTTCTAAAGAAGTGCATATAGTCAGCATCGGCACTAATGAATGGTAGTAAAGGGAGAATGCATTCACGATGTCGTCCATCATGTGCATGTGCAGCAACCCTCCCACAGCAGCTTGAAGAGTTGGAAAGGCGGCGGAACTTTCTTTGAGGATGGCCAGAGAAATGTTGAAACATATCCATCCACTTTTTCATTAGACAGGTAGTAAAATAACTTATATCAGAGGTAAATGTCCGCCGACGTGAAGTTTTCTTTCATGGCTTTGAAGATTTTTGTATCGTGATCAAGCATTATAGTTGGGCGGGTGGGGTTCAACGCAACGTTCAAGAGTCGAGAAGCCAGAGGCATAGCCACGTACTAACATAATGAATCATTACCTCCAAGCTATTATTGGCAGACAGGTATCGCCAGGGATACCTACATTCTTGGTAGCGTAGCATCAACCTTGTGGGTAGACCTAACTTTGGGTTGTCCATCGTATGAGTCACTTCTGCCCTGGCTCACCTGCTCCAGGAGGTTTCATCCGTGAGCCATGGACAGCATATCTTGGCCAGATTCTGCAACACGCAACAACAAGCATTGCTAGAACTCAAAGACAAGGCTTGATGAATGTGTTATTATTGTCAACAAATTCGCTTCAGATGGGTTTTGCCTGAACGTAGTCGAGGTATTTCCCGCTCAGTACCACCTTAACAATCCCCCATCCTGTACTTTTCAAAATCTTATCAAACTGCTGCACGGTGCGTTGTTGTGAATTGAAAAGACTCATCACCTAGAGATGAATCAGTTAACAACAATAATCAAGGCTATTGTGACTCTTACGACAGTGTCGAGCATCCAAACCCTATCGTTGGCTGCATTGTATCCAGTCGAGAGAACTTCTGGTGGATTGGCTGAGCTCTGTGCCTCTGGTATCCGGGATATGTTAATCCCGGACTCCACCTGGACGGAAGGCATGAGGACTGCATCGAAAATCGAAAGGATCGTATCGGGGGTTGCAGCATTCCGCAAATGTGTAAGCATCTTGATTACATATGGCGTAGGCCAATTATGGAGAATATGCTTCACCACAAACACAGAAGCGTTCAATATCGGTTGTGGCGTAAGGAAGTCATGAGCTAGGAAAGTCATTTGAAAGGTCATGTACAGCTT
>JABCKK010000057.1:0-12967 GCA_018221785.1 Calocybe gangraenosa
ATACATCCGACCAAACACACGAATCACATATTACAAAGTATACGGTTACAACAGCGAAAACTACATTTCATGCTGGTACACGAGGCCGAGGGGGGTGGTGAGTAATTGTACTTAGGACCAAAAAAGAAAAAGGATAAACACAACAGCAGGGGAGAGAAAGAGCAAGTCCATGAGTCATGAGTCATTTGGAATGATGGGTGCATTGGGTTTTACATGATGGTGAAAGGATTTGACAAACGGACGACGCGGACTCGGTTGTGCGATACAGAGTATACCTGAGTTAAAGGTACCGATTGGATTTACCAAAAGACTTGAAAGAGAGGAGGTAGGGACCGAAAAAGAAGTAAAGGGGAGGTTACATCCACTGGCTACCAGCCCACCATCGTTTATCAGCGCCACGCACACTCCATTCTGCCACGCTTTGTGTAGAAGCCACATATATATGTTGCCCAGTAGGATCAAAACAAGTCCCTGCAATATCCAGGTTCTCCAAGTAAACAAACGGACGCTGCTGTTGCTCGCCCGTGGTTGGCGCTCGCGGACCTAAGCTGTTATAAGGAGATCCGATTCGATTTGGTGATGACACGACAGGGACATGGGTGGATGGGCTAGGCGAGGACGATCGGGATGGAGTGAGCGAAGAGGTACAGTCCGACTCGAGTTCATCCACCTCGATGTCATCCGCTCGTCCTCTCCTCCTACTATTAACCGTGCTATATGTTCGGCGAGGCGTATATTCGTAGTCAGCGTGGGTGGAACCCGTATTGTGATCGTCGTCGTCTTCTTCTTCAGGCCTTGGGCGTATAGCGGGTGCAGCCTGCTGACGCGTCCGAATCCCATGAGAGCCTAAGAGGGCCTGAACATCTGATTCGATCATCGGGTCTCCGAAGGGAGGGATGATGAGGATGTCGTTATAATCAGTCTCAGTATTGGCGCGAGCATTCGCATCGCCCATGCGAATGGCACGCCATGTTGAGTCGGAGATGGAACTTGGAGGCGAGTAGATACGGAATGTATCACCTAGCGCGCGGAGAATATGAGTTTGGGATTGGGAAACGTTTTGTCGGGCTTCGGTATGTGACTGCCGTGGCGGTGATATGGAGCCGAGTGGAATGGGTGGTGTTAAGTGTCTGGGATGCCTGTAGTACTGAGGTGGTGAAAGCGTTTGGGGCGATTGGACTGGCACTGCTTCTGTTCGTTCTGACACCGTAGGAATTTGAACAATCTGTTCTGTTTCAAACGTGCGTGCGTCAACAACATGAACCAACGCAGTATGCTATAGGGTGGTTAGACGACGAAATCAGTGGGTCAATATTGACGTTACCTCGGTGAAAGTCATGATTTCCTTGTCACCTGATCCACCAAACTTGACGTTCCTTACGCTCCATCCAGGAGCTTTGAAGCCACCTCCTACCCAATCAAGTGGTTCCTCAGCCAGCCAGCCGCTGGCACTGCCGTTACCAGATGGTGTCCTAGATTTTTCTGTTTGGAACACTTTCAGAGGCCTAGAACTTCGGACATCCCATACAGCGAGTAAACCCTCCTGCGATGCCACAGCGAATTTGGAGCCATCCGATGAGAACGCGGTAGAAAATGACGCTGTAAGGGAGGTAGTTGAGTAAATTGAAAGTGGAATGGTGGGGGCTGGGAGCTTGAGAGTTGATATTGGTGAAAATGTGATGCGAGAACCGCCTGTCATTTGATGAAGGTAAACTTTGGCTGAATCTCCAACAGACAGTAGAGTTCTCCCGTCGGGTGATATTGACGCTAGGCAACATGATAAATGAGGGACCGGCCAGATAACCACGATCCCACTCACAATGGTTGATTGGGTCATGAAGGCGCAAACAACCCACCTCATCGATCTCACGTTTCATCGGGCCTCTTATGGGGACATTGTAAAATTTGAAAGTACAATCATTGTTACTGATGCCTATTCGAGGCTCTACGCTGCTTTCGTTGGATCGCGTAAGGCTCATGGAAGTAAGCAGAACGGAGTTGTTAATGGATCCTGTCATGGGAAACTCGTTAAACCATACAGCTCCGCATTGTCGAGGATTCCGAGCGAGTGGTGAATGATAAGAGAGATGTATTTCAGCTTCCTGACCACCGACAGCAAGTAACGAGTCGTCTGTGCCCTCAATTGGAAGTGAAGTTAAAGTATTTGGGAGGAAGGTAAGCTTGACCAGAAGCCTCGGCGTCTGAACATACAGTATGGGTTTAGTATATTAGGATCAAACATTTGTCTCATACCGAATCTGGTACGTTCAAGTCGTGCTCTACAATCGTGTTATTGCGCACGTAGTTGACGACCCTCTTCTCTCTTGGACATATTATGAGATCCCGAAGCTGCCTAGATTCATAACTAAGAACTGTCCTCACATAACCGATGTGTGTGCAACTTACACATGCCCTATGCTCACGTTGGTGGGGGAGATGACTGTCGGAGTAGCCGATGTTAGTAGTAGTCGGTCCCTCGCCATCGCTAGCTACGATGCAGAAATCTACACAGGAAATGTGATTCTTGCGATAGGTCAGGGTAGGGAGAAGCAAGAAGGGCTGTTTGAGAGGGCCGGCCGAGCTATTGATTAAGGCAGCGGAGTAATAGTCACGTGATCATCACCACATCTATTTTAGGTGAAAGACGGGTAACGCTTCGTCGCCTTACGCCCCGGTTCTTGGGTCTTACCAGCCTTGACTTTGTTAAAGCTCACTAAAGGGGGGCCTTTATTGCTCAAAACTCTCAAGTCTTTCAAGGCAGATGGTATCTCAGTGATCATAGCGGTCTAATACATCTTGAATCCTGTGCTTGTCCTATAGGCCTACATAGCACTTGATGGACCATATTTAACTTACTCCATGTACAACCCCGAACCTCACATCCGTGCGCCTATTGGTCATATCCAGTGACAGCAGCCCGCTTATATCGCTAAAATTCCTGTGCAACGAACAGCCCAAGGAATTCCGTAGCCGTCATCCATACCGCTAAGTTGCAATGTTTAACCGTCCGCAGGTAAAAAGGCCATTCAGAATCCACCCTACAACTACTGACGCTTTTGATAGATTGAGTCTTGTTTTTCAAGCTAGTATAGCGCATGGGGAATGTGCGCCGGGTCGGTGGCAAAAAAAAAGCAAGTTCCGATGTTCATGAAGTCCCGATGTGACACGTGAATGTGCGCTCTGTAACGTCAACGTATACCCATGTACCCCACAAATCCGTGACATTGGCACCTCAAATTTTGATATACACTAATTATCCGCCCCCTTTCCACTACTGTCGCGCTGCTATGTCATTGTTCGCCCAAATCTGTTATTGCGAAGTCTAGAGGATAAGCTCCGCCCCATGGCAAAGTTACTGTAATTACAACGGTTTTACCCCGAGCATTGTCAAGTCAGTATTTATCTTTCCGTTGGAACTGTTGATCCGGACATACATATTGATCCTTTCACAATGTCTATCAAATCCTTCTGCTGCCACGAGTATATTGGTTGCTCACCAAATTCTACAATACAAGACAAGATGACGATAATAGATATACGTAAATTGGTGGAACAACTATTCATCCGAGTGTACTAACATCAACAGTTGCCCCATTTCATACCCAAGACAACCCCGGCCCTGTGTGAGAATGTAGAGACCGTACGGTCCAGTCTTTGAAACAATATAATGACAATGAGTAGGAAGATGAAGATAAAGGGTGGAACGCATAAAAACCCGACCAGGGGACCTGGGTGACTTGATAGTTCTTCAACTAGCTCGCCAGTGTCAACATCCCAGATCCGGACGGCCCTATCGTGCGTTCTGGATGCAAGCTTGGAGCCGTCAAGGTGAGAAAGCCACACAATCTGACCCCATAGGCATAACCTAATAACTCCTTCGTTCGCCAGTGCCGACGTCCCAGATCTTCAGTCCTGCCACGTGATCCAGAAGTAATCCAGTTTGTTTTGCCTGCCAGCCCCCTCGAGTGGCTCACCAGTACCGGCAGTCCAGGATCGTGTGGTTGTAGTTCTGTCATCCGACCCGGATGCAAATTTAATTCCAACCTAACAACAGTTCTTCAGATAAATCTTCCATCCAACAATGTTGTTAAGTCTCTCCACGCGATTAGAGACCAAAGGTGATATCAGGGGGAATACACAAAGTGTCACCAGCTGATGTCGATGCGAGGCGTTGGCACAAACATTCCTGCGGCCATCTGAGAGATGGAGAAGGAGTGACTCGTGTCTTTGTATCCATACAGTACTTTACAATAAACAGGCGATGTAGGAGGCAAACCAACGCACAGTCACCCCTAAGTAACATGGAAACAAAGGACTCGGAATAACAGAAAAGTGCATAAGGATGTGGTAAAAAAAGTGATGCATGGGGTCAGGGTATAGAGTGAATGAATGAGTGGTGGTTGTATATATATATACGAGAGTACAGCCAGTAGTAGAAATCATAAAAAAAGTAATTAACTTATATGCATGAGCCCAAGGAGCATACTATGTGTGTGGCATGTAGCATAGGGAGGGGTCGATGAATAGAAAATATTAATGCTTACATGCTCGAAAGCAGTGCGTCCAAAAAAGGAGCGGGTGGAATAGAGAAAGAGTGTCCAGATGGTAGGTGTGTTTGGTGAGGCTGAAAAAATCATGTAGGCCACCCACGAGCGATGCGCGCCGCGCCACCTCCAACGCGACCAAGAAAGTTCCAGACAGCAGCGGTCCCATCAGGCGAAAACCCTTCACCAGCCGCCTGTATACTGTTGAAGCTAGACCACGCGGAGCGGTCATAGTATGTTGGACCTCCTTGAACAGAGTAGCTCGGAACCATATACGGGCTCACAGCCAAAAGCACAAGCGCCGACGCCCCCACCCACATCACCAGCTGCCCCACAACCCCACTCGACGAGCTCTCCCTCGAGTTCTTGTCCCCATACACATACGTATTGTAGATGTTATAAAACCTTCCACCGCGCCGCACCTTGGCGTCTTTCGATGATCGTGGAGACAAGACGCGTTCAGAGTGCTCTACGAGCTTATCGATAACCAGGCATTCAACGCCTAGTTCCTCCTTGAGCGACTTCCACTCCTCCACCGCCGCTGCTGAAATACCACCCTCGACGGGTTCAAACGGGAACTTCACACCAGGATGCCATTTCTTCATCGTCTCAGAGAACAAGCGCCAATCGCGTGCTTCTTGCTCCTGGAGGTTTATCTGGTTGTATGCAGGCGGATCATCGGGAAGTTCGAGAGCACGGGGCTGTGCCTTCGGCGTGGGTGGGACGATCGTGGACGAGGACGAAGCCATGCTTTCGACCTGCTCAGGTAGCGGTGAAGGCGATCGAGAAACCTCCTCCATATCAGTTTGGGTCTCCATCTCAATCATGATGCGTGGTACAGGAATAGGTTCTGGATCTGTTTGGGACGAAAAAGTAATAAGTCGGGGTGGCGTAGTCTGTGTGCTGAGGGAGACTGTGATGATCTTGGGAGCAGGATCCGTTTGCGTATGATGGGATGTAGAAAATATGAGAGGGTCGTATTGTGAAAAACTGTCAGAATACTCCTTGGTTTCTTCAAACGTCCTGGTCTGGATCTCAAGCTTGTTCGCCCGACTTGCGACTTTCTGTAAATATAGCGGCATCGATGAGACAACTTCAAACAGAACAAGATAACCAACAGCCCTTACCAGCTTCTTACGAGTAATAATAGTCTGAATAACATCCTCCTCCCCCTCAGTTTCCTCACCGTCCTCTGCGTCAATCGATGCGTCATTATTTTCCTCAACTCCATCTTCCTCCTCGTCCTCCATCCCCCACCCTCCCTTCATCTTGCCCAACAGCTCCGCACCCAAACTTTTACTCATACTATTCGCCGCACTAGATTGTCCACTACCACCCGTCGCCACAACAGCCGCGTTGTTCCGCATCTCATCCATATCAAAACGCATTCTATCGATCGTTTCCTTCAATAGCATATTTTCCTGTTTCTGCTCATCGAGTTGCTCGTGGGCCTGCTGTGCTACAGAAAGCTCGTTTTCAAGTTGAACGATCCGCGCCTCGTACGATTCGTGCTCCTTTGTCCACTTGACATTTTCGACCTCGTGCAAAGAAGCCACTTCTCGAAGGTTACGAATGACTTCTTCACGCTGACGCAACTCGTCGCGATATCTCTCAGACACAGCTATGGAAAATATTAGCGGGTTATTCTAGGTATTACAAAGACGGAAGAACGTACAACATTGCTCTTGATATTGACGGTGTAAGCTCGTGTATGTCGATCGTGCATGCTCTAGGGCTTTAGTGACCTTCGCAATCTCCATCTCGAGTTGACCGATTTGAGTCATGTTTTGCCGCTGCGGGAGAAGCTCGGTGCATGCTTAGTGGAATAATCACCACACATTACGCACCTCCTTGGACCGTAGTTCCTTTTCCTCTCGCTTGGTAGCGTTCAGCTCAGATCTCAACTCTTCCAGTCGACCTTGCATGTCCTCCAAATCCGACTCATGTTCCGAAAGTTTATTCTGCAAAGTCTTTTCCGCCTCCATTAGCTTCCTCCCAAGTTCAGTGTTTGCTCTCTGCAGCACATCCAAGCGATCTATCGGTTCCATGGAAGCTATCGAACTAGCCGCCTGTCTATCCATAACTAACCCCAGAGTCGAATCTTCATTGTCAGAGTCTGAATCCTCCGATGACCGTGGCATCGGCAACGACGAGATGGAGTTCATAAGACCGTCGTCGTGTCCGCGATAGTCGTATAGCGGATTAGCATCAATGGTATGGTCGTTTTCCTCGTCGTGACTACGATTGAAATGCGACTGGGGCTGGGATCGAGCACGCGAATGGGGTCGGGATGCCGGGCGTCCAAAGACGGGCGAGGTAACAGGTGAGAAAGCATTGGGCTCGGGAGACATGCTACTGGTGGGGGACGTCGGGTTGGATGGAGCTCTTGACCGTCCCGGTGTTCGGCCGAATGAACTTGGGCTTGCAGAGAAGGACTATGAGAGAGGCTAGTGAATAAGTGAATCCCCGATAATCAGAGCCTAGAACTCTCACCTCAGAATCACTCCGGCTCCCCGCATCGCTCTTTCGCCTTTTCGCAGGAGCAGGGCGCCGAGCCCAGCTCGATGGTGCATTATTTGTGAGCGGTGTAGAACGTTGGCGACTCTCTGTATCAAACGGCGATTTTGATGTCGGTGTTTGTGGAGGTCCCAGCGAGGACCTGCGACTACCGCTTGATGTACCATTTAGGTCGCCGCTCGAGTGTTCGTCGTCACTACTGCTTGAGCGCGCTCGATCCGACAAACCTGCTATGTTATCATCCAGCATAGAGGGGCTAGAAGGAGGAGTGTGTTTGGTTTTTTCGGCGATGAATCTTATTAGAATGGATGGTGTGACTTCAAGCCCAGGATTTGCCTGGAGTAATTGGTTGAGCATCGTGTTTTCACGGTCGTCCAGGAGTTGAACCCCATCATAGAGTTCTGAAAAGGCATCGAATACATCAACCAAGTAATCTGCCGGTATAACAGGCTCTCCTGCGTCGTTTATATGCGATTTTGTATGTAGATTGAATATATCTTGGAGTTGCTGCTCGATATCAGCAACGGACTGTCTATTTCGACCGAAACTAGCCTATATTGCGCGTTCAGCAAAGGCTGTAAGACGGCGTTGGAGACTCACCATGATTTAATATTTCAGTTATACGAGTTGAGAGAGATAAGCGTGAGTTACTGTACCATTTGCTATGTTTTGGGCCACCAGGATTCAAGGTTGATTTTCAGAACAATGGTCACGAGGCTGCCATTGTCCTCTGGTCCAAACAGCCATCAACAAGTACTCCGTGCGCCGAACAACCCCAAATGAAGTTTTGGCTAGTGCAAGGAACTATGTAATATGTACCAGTGGGAGAGTTCTTAAACTACAAGAGGGCGACACATTCAGATATCAATGTCTTATACGTCCTTTCCTCGTAAGTTGCTTCTTTTTGCGGTGCAGCCTCAGGGTCCAATCTGCCGCTCTGCGTGTCAAAGATGACTTGCAGAGGCCCATGCTGTTTATGTGACGGCTCCCCCCTTTGTTACAGCCACCACGACGTCATGTCATGTCAGCTTTTTACTCTTCATCTACGCTCTCCAATCACTCGAAGGCTACCAGCCCTCGAGGGGTTGGAGCATGCAACATCAGTTAGTGAGTGGCACATATGGAGGTTCGACATGGGGCTCTAGACTCTGTAGCCTATAAGGTAACGTGTCTCCAGATCTTAAGAAATGGATCAGTCTACATCCCTTGTTTTCTTACAGGTTCTCGCAACACAATCCGAGCTTTTATCAGCCTCAATTGAAATAATTAACATTGTTGTGACCATCTTATGTTGGAGATCATCATACCATCGCAGCGGCTCTTACAAGGATGCGTTCAATGCTGACTGTGCGTCTAACTTCCAATGTCTCGTATACACTGCCTAGTGAGACTTTAAATATTTGAATTTGCCAACCGCCCGATCCGATCCTCATAATCCAGGCTACATGAAAGGTGGCTGACATTTCATCCTTTACAACCCTTCCACCGCCATGTCTGCAAATCCCAAGAAACGTGTCCTCATTGTTGGCGGTGGCTCCGCCGGAATGTCCGCCGCCTACGCCTTTTCTCAGCATCCTGACCGGTTCAACGTCAATCTATACGAACGCTCTTCATTTCCCGGCGGCATGGCTACTTCCACACCCATCGATGCGAGTAGATATGGAGCAGATTATATTAATGACGGCGTTCAGGGAGCCAGCCCAGTGTTTCATAACACTTACGCTATGTTTGACAAACTGGGGTTCTCTGCGAGTGACGTCGGAATGCAAGTCAGCTTTGGTAGGGACGCCGAAACCGAGTTTTGGACCAATGTCTTTCCCAGCCAAGTTATAGACAAGTGAGTGAATCCGGGCTTGCAGTACTTTGTCTGATCTGTCCCGCCGTCAGGTTCAGTGGCGATATCAAAAAGTTTGGAAGGGTTCTCAAGATCATCAAAGCTTTAGAGCCTCTGTTCGCGATGATTTCCGTCAGCGCTATGCTTCGTATGTTCGGTTTCTCCAAGGTTTGACTATCTCCACGAAAGATGCTCTCATGGTTGATTTTCCCCTTGCCCAATCAGGAATTCGGCGAAGTTGTGGTGTTCCCGCTTGTTGCCCTCTTTTTTGGCACAGGAAATCAAACACCCTTCATCTCTTGTGCCATCTTGGAGCGCGTCTTTATGGACCCAAACATGCGCTTGGTGCGTCCCGAACTTAATGTCAGTATAATGTGGAGCAAAACTCATCCATCCGGGGTCAGTTCGAGTATTCTCCCGAAACATTCCTAGCTTCAATACCCACCATGCGTGCTTTCCCTCGTCTATCTCATGTATACAGCGCATGGAAGTCGCTAATTGAGGAGCAGAGCCAAGGCTCCGTCCACATCATTAATAACAAAGAAGTCACACGTGTCGAGCGCTCAACGTCCGAAAAGATAGGCGGCGTAAAAGTTTGGAGCCGCTCTACTCGTGGCACAAATAATGAACAACGTGTTGTTGACCCTGGGGAAGAAGAAGTTGAAGAGGTTTATGACGAAATTGTTATATGTACGGATGCTGATGCGGCGTTGACGTTGCTTGGGAAGGACGCGCGATGGATAGAGAAGCGCGTTCTTGGGAATGTCAAAGTATGTACAAAATACCCCTGTTATCGAAGTGTCTTTAAACCCCATCGTAGTATTTGTGGGATATAACCGTGACGCACAACGATCTCGATTACATGCAGAAAGTAAGTGTGTCTGCCTTCCGCCACCATATACTCTATACATTGAATACAACTTAACACAGTACTATCAAGTCCAATACAACCCCTCTCTCGCGTCTAAGAAGGATCCAGATAACTCCGACAACCGGGCCAAGTTCCAATTTGCGGAGAAACATTTCCAACCGCTCTACTTCATCAGAAGCTATCCGGGCGATAAACGCAAAGTAGAGATGAGTTTTGATCTGACAGTCTACCAACCACAGGTTCATTTTTTAATTACCTTGGACTGCTGATCCATTGGTCCTGACCTGACTGACACCCAACCCAGTTTGACGGAGTGCCCCCTTCTGGGCGACATCATAGCAATACTCAAAGTGACGGCGACTCCAGCTCAGCTTCAAGTAGCGATAAAAGTACCAGAATCCCGCTATCGAAACATGTGTTCCAAACGATCTTTCTTGACAGCTCCCCAGAAAGCTCACGGCTCTGGTCAAAGGACGATATTAACCCAGACAAGGTATGTGCATAGTTCAGTTCTCGAAGTTTACGCTGACCAATCTTGGGGGGGGATAATTTTGCTTTCCATAGGTGATCTTGGAGAAATGGTGGAAGCAGCAAAGCCATCGCTGGCAGCATTATGCTGGGACCGTTCCGTGGATGGGTTTGATAAATGGAAAGGTACGCTATCACGTGAAATTCCATCTCATCGATTTCGCTAATTACTCTCCTACCCCCCCCCAAAAAAAAAAAAAGCATCATACACATTTCGCTGGAGCATGGACGATTCTAAGTAATTAGCGCCCCGTATCCTCTTGTGACGACAATAACAATAACGGCCGTGCCACAGATATGCATGAAATTGCAGTCGTCTCAGGGTTTGCAGCTGCCTATAGATTGGGCGCATCGTACGTACTTCCTCCGTATTCTAAGAGTTCACAGCGATCATCGTGATAACCGAAGCATTTAATAAGGTATCCATTTGCTGGAGACGAGAAGTGTAAAAGGCTGTTTGCACTTTGCCTAGGTGCGAACCATATGGCAAGGATGGTAAGAGCTTTTTTACATCATTGGAAACAGGAACGCGTTATTGATTGCCTGTGTGAAGCGAAAGGAGGACAGGAACGGGTTTTTCTTTTAGTTTTCATTGGGATGGCGGATGTACGAGTACGTAGCAATATGCCCGTTGTTCAGATGTGCAACAGTTGTATATTGTATTACTTTAGATCCTGCCTTTCATTCGCAAGGTATATGAAAACATAGACTCTACACACGTTGCGTCAGTCACTGCCCACAAAAGTTAGCTCCAGCTGTGTCTTATCGCCTAGATTCAAGTAGGGTTTCGAGTAGTGGCGGAAACGAATCACATGGGTTAGCCATCACGATAACGAGTAGTACAGGGGTTTTGTAATAAAGGGGTTTGGTTTTTCCACGCTCACAAGGACGGGTGAGCACCAAGTTTGTGGTATATCTGAGGGCTTTCCTCATGCTGCATGGAGGATACGGGTCAATTTGACACACCTTTGCTCATGGGGCCCTTTCAAAAAGTGGGTTCGCTAAGCGATAGTTCTCCGTGTAGTCGTTCGTTTAGCTACAACGCCAGATGTCGCATATTCTAGTAAACCACAATGAGACCACATGTAAGCCCCTCCAGAACCCCCAAAGGTCTCATATGACTAGACAAGTGGGAAAAATAGTGTCGGCAGTCTATCGGTTAGGTTCGTTGTGGGTAAGCGTAGATTGTCTGTCCATTCTCCACAGGTAGTAAATGATACAGGCGCAAACAGAAAATTAGGAGTTTAAAGCAAACCCGCCCCACCTAGGGCCTTCTTGTTGATCGCCTCGGAGTAAATCATAATCACCTAGTCTGACTATGTATCTAGGGGCAAGCATTAAGGAGGCCGGATCCAAAAGACTATTCGCGGTAGCATAAGCACCAGATTGGCCAACTGAGGCAGGACTGTAGCAACGTGCAACAGAAGAGCGGAAGAGGGTGGACAGGGGGCATTCCCAACAACGATAACAGTGGACCCATGAAATTTACGTTATGAGCCTCTTTGAGTTGCAGAATATTATTGTGAACCTGTTCTTGTCCATCTCGTCTTTATAGTTGCATGGCGTGGTATTGAGAGACTATCAGACGTATCGTTGGAGACAGAGTTCGGACTAACGCCGTGATCGCTGATTATGCATATGGCGTGGGAAGGCTATTTGTTTACTGAACACGAGGCGCCTCGAGTCCATAACGGATGCTCCCTTGTGTCTTCCTCAGTTTAATTTCTGGCTTGACATTATGTCAAATTAACAGTGCTGTTATGTATAGGCCTTATGTACGGCAAGTTTCACTTGCGACGAAGTTAACGGAAACTGATTAGTTACTGCCGCAGGGTGCATCAGGCTCCACAACCTGACAGCCTACTGAGAATATTATCTTGCGTTCTGATTAAATAAGGGCTGTCTGATATTCCTTTTGATATACACGCTCAACTGGTTTCAAAATACCCCCTCCTACTTGGAGCCCCTTCCTCATAGCTGCTTGGTGGCCGTGCCCCCTTTGTACGGATTTTCGTCATTTCATTTTCGGATATCGACACCGCAATTTATTCCCGACCTTCAGATCACAGAGACCACGCCTCGAGACTGGCCACGCTTCACCGCATGCCCTTTAGTGGTGCACCACTATATATCCACCCATTTCGTCGTGCCGCCAGGTCTTCCAAATTCATCCCTTGTATCACTATCACTACTCTCGTCACACGCAGCAATGACTCCATCGTCCTCAACCTCTACTCCACGACCGTGGCCTCAGCCAACGTCCACCTATAAAACAGGCCAGGCCTCGTCTTCTGACCAATCGTACTTTTCTGCAGTTCACACCTATTCGAATATCCCGGTGTCTACACCTTTAGCTATAACAACACCCTCATCTACTGAATCCTCCGAAAGGCTCGACTCCATTGACAACCGATCTATACACTCAGACCCTGAAATGCTGCAACGACTAGCTAAATGCTTCCCCTCACCACCCACTCTTTCCATGTCTTCACTCCGCCACTCTGCCCCGGATTCATCTGCACCACGGATATCGACCTGCCATCGCCCCCCCATACTACCAGAAGCCGTCCCTTCACCCATGGATAGATCTCGCCGCTCACCAGCTCCGTCATATGTCCCTATTATGGACATTTCATCGTTGCCTGGCAAACACAGGCTTCACGTTCAACTTCC
>JABCKK010000057.1:19635-40876 GCA_018221785.1 Calocybe gangraenosa
TACATACGATCGAGTTATATAACCATCAATGAAGTCCATTGATCGCTGAATACTTTATTTACTCTTATTTGTGTTTGTAATATAAGCTGTGTGTAATAATGTGCTTCCTGCCAACCCGTGTAAGCATTATCGTGATGCCGTGATGATTCACGCGAACCCAGCTGGACAGACCTGGGTGAGAAACAGTTCTCACGGTTTCTTCTCGAATGTGGTTCCCGTTGATTCTACGACCAGCCTTTTACCTCCCTTATCACCGTTGCACAACTCCCCGCTATATCTCATCGGATCAGTATCGCACCATGTCAGCAACGATAGAACGTGCTGCAGAGGTCTCCCAGTCATTGGCAGAGATTAAATCTCGAGTTCAAGTAGTTGCTTCTACTTCTTCTGCTCCGACTTTGGTTGCTGTGTCGAAATATAAACCAGCTTCGGATATCTTGACATGTTACGAAGATGGGCATCTTGATTTCGGGGAAAATTACGTTCAAGAACTAGTTGAAAAAGCTCAAGCAGTATGTTGATAATCTGATAACGAGAGCTATCCATATATCACTGTTTTTTTTCTGTTACAGTTACCTGAGAAGATCCGGTGGCACTTCATAGGAGCGCTCCAATCGAACAAGGCCAAGACCCTCGCTTGTAAGGCCAATCAATCTCGGTTGCAACATATAATTGATGGGCGTAACTGCAGCGATCACAAATTTATATATGATCCAAACTTTAACCTCTGCAAAAACTGCTAAAATTCTTGACAAGTCCCTTCCCGCTAATCGCCTTACTCCCCTCCACGTCCTCATCCAGGTCAACACATCGGGCGAAGATGCCAAATCTGGTCTTCCACCCCTTACTTCCTCCTCTGACCCAACAGGATCGGAGCTATTTAAGATAGCAAAATCAGTCATAACAGAGTGTCCACGACTCCGGTTACACGGCTTAATGACCATCGGCGCTTTAGAACAGTCTCTGAACGCATCAGAGACGGAAAAGAATGCGGATTTTGAAACGCTAAAAGAAACGAGGGATGTACTTCATAACTTGCTGGTAAAAGAACTTGGCGAATCCGAGCAGGGAAGATGGGGCAAGGATAACAAGCTACTGCTTAGTATGGGTATGTCCAGTGACTTTGAAACGGCACTCAAGGCTGGGAGCGATATCGTCCGGGTGGGAACTGGGATATTCGGCGAGAGATCAAAGAAAACAGCTTGACGTGAACTGTACTATTATAGGTCAAACGATTAGACGGGGCTCAACCCAAAAGTACGATTGTTATCATCCTATACCTTAGACCACCGCCCCACTAATTATGCCATACCAACTTCACTATCTTCTTGACGGGCTTATCATTTCAACCCCGTCAGATATACTCGGCTTTTCTTGATATCGGATGAAGTTTGGGGACTTTATAGACATCATCGTATACTCATACGTCGCGGAAAGAGTTCGGAAACGCGCACCACTACTTTTCATCACAAGATGTTTCATACATCCTGACAGAATATCCTTGGCTAAAGGCATAATTCCTCCATGTTCTTGGCAACATTGAATGGCATCTATCCCTTCTAAGCTCTAGAAAAACTTCGGAGACGTACACTCCAACCTTAGACCTTCCGACAATAATCCTTACGATGATTCGACCTTCCCTTTCCTCAATATAAAGGCCTTGATTGAGATGCCTATAAACCAAACAAGGATTTGCTCACCTCGTGTACAGAATGATTTACTCGCTTACCGTTCTAGCCTCCTTTTTAGTGTCGCAGGCAGCCGCCCATGGGGGTGTGACGTCTTATGTCATTGGTGGTGAGGATTGGATTCGTTTCAGCTGACTAGCAACAACGTCCCAATTACGCTTGGCGTAGTAGTTGGGCTCGGTTTCCGTAATGAGATGTGTGATTGCTTTATTTGCAGTTAGATCGTCAATAGTGAGGGATTCCGTTTTGTTGTACGTCCATGCCAATTTGCGATCCAGTCGCGCCGCTATGGGAAGGGAGTTGATGGATGGGTACGGTGGGGAGTGTAAGTGGAGGAAGAGAGATGCCCCCGTTTGTGCTGCAAGATTGGAGATGTGAACGTGTGCTTGAGCTGTGAAGAGTAAAAATCAATAATACAGTCAACACTGGATTGGTTTGGCTCGTTTTATGCTCTTACGGTATTTTGGATAGAGCTGATGGAGCAGAGCGAGGGCTTCGCCGCCTGGATAATTGTTGATAGATGTTGAGGTTAAGAAATATGTGAGTAAGATATTGAGTCCGAGTAGCAGAGGGACATAAAAGAACAGGATTTGTCCACGAATGGTGCTCTTGGGAAGAGATACCCTGTAAACCAAAAGTGTCAACGGGTGCATACGTGTCCACGGGGTCTTGTTGCATCTTACATCCATCTCGCACCTCGTGCGGCGGCAACATTGAAGGCGGGCACCACATAGATGATGAATCGCCATTCTTTGTGCCCAAGGCAGCTAAGCAAGCTGGTAAAGATGATGTAAGGGAATAAAAAATCGCGAACGCGCTGATCTCCCCAGAAACCAATGATAGATAAAAGGGACGATGATAGCAGAAGTTTTGGAAGATGGGAGGTCCAGTACGTCCATATTGGGGAAGTCTGGGTGGTGCTTTGAGTTGAAGCATAGCATAGGCGTAGACTGAAGAATACTCACGCCCCATTCTGAGCTTTTTCCTTGGATGATGTTAAAATAAATTCCAGAGAACTCTGGCCAAAGCCAAGATCTGTTCCATAAGTAGGAATCCACATAGATAGTTAGGGCTGCAATGAAGGGTTCATTAACTACAGGTGTGAGTTGACATAGAGTCGGAATACATGCCTAACGACAAAAAGCCTGAGATGAGCCCAACCTTGATTGCCTTACGGAGCGTTATGTAGTCATGAAGAATTGACTGGAAAACGATGGGGCCAAGCAACAGGGCAACTTCGGCTCGGAAAACCACAGCCGTGAATGTTAAAAGGCAAATGGCAATGGTCATATTCCTAGACGAGGGTTTGATTTTGTTTGGGGCTCGATCAATGAGAAGGTATGTGGCGACGTTAACTGGAGCTAGTAGGTATATTGTTCTAGATGAAGATTGGAACGGTGACTCACCCGGTAGCAGAGCAAACATATTTGGTAGGGTCCTCCCCATCCAAAAGGGCAAATGAAACTGGGTGATGGTGAGCAGGGTGAAGAACACACTCGCTAGGCGACCAAACCGGCGCCATACGGCGCGTCGAATGAGAGATAGACCAAACGCGTTCAAGCTCGCCAAAACAAGTCGAGCTTGAGGAATTGATTGCACGAAATTTCAGGAAACAATTCTGGTTGGAACAGAGACACTTACAAATTATTTGGAGATCGAACTTCTGAGAAACGAGGTCCTCCGAAGCTGCAAATCGTACAGCTGGTCCTGACAACCAGGCGAGAATGATGCTACCCACAAACGATCGAGGAACTGCACCTGGGAAGGTAAAGTGATCATACTTGAAAGCCCATCAGCGACTATTCTAGAAAAGAAAGATTACGGCCACGTACCTTGCTCACAGCATCCGGACCCATCCCGTACATGAAAATGTCATGAGTTGCGTGAAGGTTGAAGCTTTCTTCAACTTTTGTATAAGGAGCGAGAACAACGTGAACCCATCCTGTAGCGACAATCAAGAAGTCCAGTACCACGCTCATTGTCAGTGTCTTCTGATGATAGGGGATTGGTGAGCGGCAGCAAATATCTAGCTTTGTTTGTGATTGTAAATTTCGGACGTCACTGTGCTTAGCACCAATACCGATCCCATCGTCGTAACCCACAACCTTGAAGCGAGTCTGCGAGCCAGACCATGGCTCTTTCTATGGCGTCTCGTTTGTTACCTCTAATACTTGTAATATCATCTAGTAAAGCATTCTCGCGGCCTGACAACTCAACACACCACAAGTCCAACACAACTTACGGACTTTCGGTAATCCGGTTTAGTGTATGCTCTTACAGGGTTGGCTAACCACCTCTTAGGATTTCTCGACGTTAATACCCGCGGGTAAGCTACAGCATTGCGAATTTTGCTTGTGAATGCACTTTAATATCACGGCTGTTTAAGAGAAATGCCCCCCATGTTTCAACTGCCTCCTACCAGTCTTCACCTGTGGTCAGTATGGTGAATGCGACAAGTATGATGGACAATGCAAGTGCCCTCCTGGGTGGGGTGGAATAGACTGTCTCATACCACGTGTGTGCCCATACGAACTTCACTCATTAACACGTCTTTGATTCCGTGCATTCAGAATGCGATTCTTTGGCCGATGGAGAACATCGTCGCCTGCGTGAGCCTGAAGAGAGCTGTCAGTGTAAGGAAGGTTGGGGTGGTATCAATTGCAATGGTACGAAGCTCCTTTTCTCATGACCACTCTCGTAACTGACTGTACTAGTGTGTAAACATGACGATGCTTGCATTGGATTTCCTCTTGCGGGTGGGGTGCCCTCAGTAAACGGTGAAGGGCGCGAAGTAGGCAATATGACATGCTATAAGGGCGGAGAGACCGTTTTCAACAACCACCAAATGTGTGATGTCACCAGTGAGTATACGCACCTTGCGGCTGTCATCCTCTTACACATGCCTGGAAGACCGCAAGATCATCGATATGCTTCCTGGGCGGCCGCCACAGGTGACCTTTAGTTGCGAGACCGCGGACAAAACGTGTGCGTTTCAATTTTGGACTGCGGAGGTGGAGTCCTTCTACTGCGCCCTGGAAGAGTGCACTTCCGAAAACAAGCCCGGTTACGATACGAACTCGACGGTGTATAGCTGTGAGAAGATCAAGTGTAGCTGTGTACCGGGGAGGTTCATATGCGGCGAAGATGGCAGCGTGGGTGAGCCGTATAGTATGCTCCGCCATGACAAGTTTTTCATTCATTGTAAAGATATCGGCGACTTCTTGAAAGAGGAGATCAAAGGACCGGCAGCGTTTAGTTGCAAATCGGGAGCTGGCTGCAAGTTCGAGGAACCTGCCATGAATGATCTCATTGATAGCATCTTTGGTGACCGTTACATCACTTTGAATTGCCAAGGAGGCGAGTGTCTGCACTACTCTCAAGTTCCTGGATATGTCGTAAGCAGCTTGCTTGATGAAATACGCAATATTTAAATTAGTCCCAGCGCCCCCCAAAACCAGATAATACTAAGTGGCTCGCCCTCAGTGCTGCAGGCGCTGGGTTAGTCGTCATCCTCACTTCGGCCGGTGTGTTTATCGCTTTTTAATCTTGAGAATTTCTGTTAAAGCTTGACTAGTGCTATGGTACGCTGGGCGCGCCAATGGTGGCGACTTGGGACAGATCCGCTTACCAGATAACGAAGCCGCGAAGCTCATGACAGATCATGTCCCTGCCTCATTGCACTTCTCTTCCATCACATATACGCTTGGCTCACGTGTCATTCTTGACAATATTTCGGGCTCCGTGAAGCCAGGTCAGGTAATGGCTATCATGGGCGCATCCGGAGCAGGTAAATCAACGTTCCTCGATATCCTTGCGCGAAAACGTAAGCGAGGCCATGTGAGCGGAACAACACTAGTGAACGGTCGCGAGGTCGCGGATTCCGAATTCAAAGGCGTTATGGGATTCGTAGACCAGGAAGACACGTTGATGAGCACGTTGACTGTATACGAGACGGTCTTGTACAGCGCTTTGCTAAGGCTCCCCCGTGAGATGAGCTATGAGGCAAAGAAGTATAGGACGTTGGAAACCATGAACGAATTGGGCATTCTAGGTATCAAGGATATGAGGATTGGCGAAAGCGGTGAGCTTTTAGGCAGATTGGAAACTACATCGGTATTGACTTGGTTGATCAGGTCGGAGATCCATCTCCGGAGGAGAGAAGCGCCGGGTTTCAATTGCTTGTGAGCTTGTGACGAGCCCCTCCATCTTGTTTTTGGACGAACCTACCAGTGGTACGGCATCTCTACTGCTTTTCAACTTCGTAAACTCATTTTTCTAGGCCTCGACGCGTACAATGCACACAATGTCATCGAAAGTCTTGTTTCCTTGGCTCGAAACTATAACCGCACCGTCGTTTTCACGATCCATCAACCTCGCAGCAACATCGTTGCACTCTTTGATCAACTAGTAGTTCTAGCCATGGGCAAACTCGTTTACTCTGGGGAGTTCCCCAAGTGTCATGACTACTTCACATCCATTGGACAACCCTGTCCGCCTGGGTTTAATATCGCTGATTACTTGAGTATGTCGCCAATAGTATACAACCTGAGCGACCACTAATTTCGAATAATCAGTTGACCTTACCATGCAGGCCGCCATGGACTCTGAGGAAAACTCAGCTGTAGATGGTGGTCATGAGAGCCTGGAAAGAGAGATTTCTGAAGACAGCACGAACGTTGGGGACGAAGAACGAGGCTTGGGACATTCTTCCCAAGCTGTTCCCTTGTCTGTTCGTTCCCCTCGACCTAGAAGCAACACACCACCCGACGACGAAACAGTTCGACCGGGCTCGATTGCATCATCTGCTGGAAATTATCTGAAGAAAAAGACTTCGCAGCTGTTTGAGGCTGTCACATCGTCTGGGCCCAGCCATAACAAGCCCATCCCACAAAGACTGGTATCTCTAGTGGATTCATATTCCAGTAGTGAAATTGCAGTTCAAATCAAAACTGAGGCGGAAGAACTGAGGAGAGGGACGGAACAAGCTGATAATGGCCAGAGAAATGGCGCTGCAGGGAACGAGCTGCCAGATGTTGCTATGGAAACTGCGCTTTTGAGAGGGAGAAAGAGGGCGAGTTGGGGCACCCAATTCAGGATCTTGAGCGGAAGAGCGTTCAAAAACTTGTATCGCGACCCCGCATTGTTGACCGCTCATTATATATCGGCGATTGTGCTTGCTTGTGGGTGCTTTGAGCTCTTCTTTCTTCTATTGTTAACATATCGATGGGGTCAGTGTTTTGTGGCCTCTTCTATCGCCAGGTTACGTGAGTAATTTCACTGTTAATGTCCGCCTCGACGCTTAAAAGTGTCGATCATCAGAAACGATATAGCCGGTTTCCAAAATAGATTAGGTATGTCTTGGCACCCGCGTTCAGTTATTTGCCTGACCTGACCCTCCGCATTTCAAATTTTGTAGGCATCTTTTTCTTCACGCTAGCATTATTTGGCTTTTCATGCCTCTCGAGTCTTGGGCTGTTCGCTAATGAGCGGATACTTTTCATGCGGGAGAGGTAGACCCCAATCCTCTATAAATCAAACAATACGCTCATCCGTTTCCTTCCAGGGCAAATGGATATTATTCGTCCTTCACCTACTTCTCATCTAAGGTATACAAACACGCTGCAGTTGAGATGTATCATTTGACGCTCTTATAGATTCTTTTCGATATCCTCCCACTTCGATTGATTCCACCACTTATGTTTGGTGGCATCGTTTATCCATTGGTCGGGCTTGTCCCAACAGTACCAGGCTTTTGGAAATTTATGCTTACCCTGGTGCTATTCAACTTAACAACTGCAAGCGTAGTTTTGTTGCTTTCCATCGCAATCGCTAGCATCGATGTTGCTAGCCTAGTAGGAACGCTCGTCATGCTTTTCAAGTGAGTGCATGAGAATTTGAAGTAGTTTTCTCCATCACGTTGTTGACCTAATATATCGTGCATCTAGCCTCCTATTTACTGGATTGCTGATCAACCGAGACTCGGTCCTTCCTGCGTTGCAGTGGTTGCACACAATATCATTCTTCCATGCTGCATTCGAAGCTTTGGCTGTGAACGAATTGCGCTATTTACAGCTCAAAGAAGTCAAGGTGAGACCTTAGCTCCGCCGATTCACCTTCCCTTCTCACTATTGCACCCTCTCACCCCACCTTAGTATGGAGTGGAACTCGATGTACCAGCTGCCACTATCCTCTCCACCTTTGGTCTCAGGGCACAGGTATTTGTCTCCCTCTTTCTCCGCAGCAGTGCTCACAGTTGTATAAACAGTCGTTCTGGTGGCCAAATATATCTCTTCTCGGAATCTTCTTTGTCATGTTTACCTCGGCTAGCTTTATCATCCTGCATTACTTTGTGAAAGAAAAGAGGTAACTGATTATCATGTAGATGTCAATGTCAATATACACGATCGATTGTCGAAATATAGCAGGGTTATTGTAATACATCAACAGTTTACCGGGAGTTGTGTGCTTCGACTCCTGTGCTTTTAGTCATCAACTCAGTCAGCAGAGCTAATGATGTAACATGAGCCCCGAATTGCGCTACGATGAGTTTACTATAAAGGCGCACTAGTCCCATGGTAGAGATTATCAGTTTCCAAAGTTTTTCATCTCATCTCATCTGTTCTCTTCACAATGTCCAGAACCCAACGCGCACTTCACCTCGAGGCGAAATTCGGTGCCTTCAAAGTCGGGGAACGAAGCGTTCCTAAACCTGGACCAGGTCAAATACTGGTCAAGGTCGAAGCAGTTGGCCTGAACCCAGTCGACTGGAAAATTCAAACATACGGTATCTATATTGAAGAATTCCCAGCTGTGCTAGGAACCGACGTAGCGGGCACCGTCGATGCGGTTGGAGAAGGTGTCAAGACATTCGCAGTAGGCGATCGGGTGTATGTCTTTTCGTGTAGCGATTCTCGTACTCGCCCGTATATTTACAGCGTTTGTTATACAGGTTCTTCCAAGGCGCTTGGGGCGAAAAAGCTGGTTATCAGCAGTATGCGCTCTATGAAGCAGATCGAGTCGCAAAGGTATTGTCGAGCTTTGATCTATGTGGCCCCCGCCTTACTGACCTTGTGTGGTGCTGTAATTAGATTCCCTCTAAGTTCTCTTTCGATCAGGCTGCTACGATCCCCGTCGCGATCGCGGCAGCAGTAGCAGGGTTGTATCTGCCTCAGCCCAATGGCGCCGAGTGCATTCAGCCCATCGATGAATCGGGCCGAGGCAAGCATGCAGGAAAGCCGATCGTGGTTCTCGGAGGTGCTACTTCTGTCGGCCAATTTGGTATGTAACCGACCTCGCTACATCTGCCCGCATCACTAACCCACCAATTTATTGTGTAGTCATCCAATTTGCCAAACTATCAGGCTTCTCCCCCATCATCACGTCTGCTTCTACCAAGCACGAGACGTATCTCAAGTCGATTGGCGCGACGCACGTTTTGGATAGGAACCTTTCGGCTAATGATTTCCAAGACAAGGTATCCGCGATCGTATCCACAACGCCTGTGAAGGTCGTTTTCGATGCCGTAGCCTCAGCAAGCACCCAGGAGGCCGGATACAGGGTCCTCGCTCAGAATGGAGATCTGATCATTGTCCTTCCTAAGACTGACAATGTCAAAGAAGTAGAAGGAAAGACTATCACCAACGTTGCGGGCTTTTGGACCTTGCCCCACAGCAAAGAGCTCGGCATTAAATTGTACAGCAAGCTTACTGAATTGCTGGAGCAGGGGCACGTCAAGGTATGTAACCCTCAAGTAGTTAATGACAGATAGCTTACACTCCATTAGCCACTTAGATTAGAAGTAGTGCCTGGTGGTCTTGGGGGTATCTCGGCTGGCCTGGAGAAACTCAAGGGGGACAAGGTGTCTGGACTCAAGCTCGTAGCGCATCCCCAAGAAAATTAAAGGAGACTTTGAATAAAATAATCGTCAGAAGCTGTATAACTACGTACCGTGCTACCAATTTGAATATGTCAGCCATGTTAGCCATGTGCATGAGTACTTAAAATAATAAGCATCTCACAAACGCATCCCAAGTCCACCTTGCATGCCATACAATAATTTTGACACGCTTACTCGAAACCATATATAATTGATTGTCACACCCACATCTCGTAACAAGTCTCGTGATCAAGTATCAATTTAAATCCCAACGCGTTGAAATCTACTTGCACCAACACATGCATGGCCAAACCAGCCCTACAGACGCCTCGAAGGTCAAGGAGATATCAGCCTCTAGCGACGCCGTCTCGAGCAAGAGGTGACCCATTACTATACAGGGCATGGTCTGGCGAACCGCTACACATCCGTCGCACGAATCCAGACATTGATTTACTACCAGATGACAGAGAAGAGCTCGAAGCCGAGGATGACGAAACGGAAATGGAAACAGTTTTTTATACATCGTTTCATATGAAAAATAGGGCTTCAAAGCTGTTCAGAGAAAAGGGCAAAGGCAAGAGGAAGCAAAAGTCTGGGGAGCAAAGCGATATCACCGCCTACGCGATAGGTGACACCATTCTAGTCGAGACGGATGTGTTGTCACTGCAGCGTCGACCTCCGAGTATTGGAGTTATTCTTGCAATGTGGGAGGTGAGGAGGGTAGACTCGGAACAATGGCAGCCTGATCCTGCCAAGATGCGGCTGCGCGTCCATTGGTTCGTGCGCCCAACAGAATTGCCTGGTGTGCGCGCGAAACGCGAACATGCCAAGGTTTATTTACCTTACATTCCACGCAATTGACTATACTGAAAGCATTACAGAATGAAATATACTACACTATGAACTCCAGTGAAGCTATCTATCCGGACAATATCATTGGTCGCTGTCACGTTACGAGCAAGGCACCTGCGAACTTGGAAATAAAGAGTGCAGAAGCTTGGGCTATTTCTCCAAGCAAAAAAAGGGGACGGCAGGTTCACGAGGACGACAACAACGTCGATGATGACGATACACAGGAATTTTATTGTCATCTTGCCACTAACCCTTCGCGGGGAATATACTACGACTTTGGATGGGAAAAACACCATCTCTCTGCTAATGCGTCAACTGCCCAACCTCCAGAAGCACCCGATGCACAGTGGGGGAACGGAACAATGTGGGACGTTGATGTAGCGAAGAAACCCACAGTACCCACCCGCACAACTGCTCAGCCAAGTCCCACAAAACGTCGAAAAGTAGCAGTAAAGTTAGACAGTGAGTCGGACGGCGATGTCAGTGATGATAAGTACAACGCACAAAGTGACGAAGTCGACGAATTGGATGGTTCACCTGAACCTACGGATGAAGAGTCTGACTTATTTCTAGCTGATGACTTGCCACAGACCCCGTCTAAAAACAAACGAAAACGGGGTCCTGCATTATCGAGATCTCCTTCCAAACGAGCATCAACGACTACAACGCCTCGCAAGCCAAGAGCGAAAACGGTCGTACATCCGACACCTCACTCCAAGGCCGCTCTAAAGCGCCGAAGTCAAGCCACCACAAAATCTCCTTCGAAAAAACGCAACATCCCGCAAACGTTGAATTATGCTCCGCTCGATCTGTCACATTTACCCAAGGATCCTTGGCTTCGCGGTATGCATGTTTTACATGTTGGCAACCGCCCAGACGCGTTGCCCTGTAGAGAAGAGGAGTTCGATAAGGTCCTACGGTGCGTGGGGGAATTGTTGGAGGAAGGGAGTGGTGGTTGCGTATGTAAGGATACTCTCCCATAGCCTCTGCTGCTCTGATATCAGCTTACTCACTGTGTTTCACAGATATATCAGGAGTTCCTGGAACGGGAAAAACTGCAACTGTTCATGCTGTGATTAGGCAATTAAAGCGCATGGCCGAAAACAGTGTACGCTTTTTGTTCACTTGCATTTACCGGGAAGAAGGACTGATTTCCGTAACATAGGAAATGAACCCTTTCACTTACGTCGAAATCAATGGCCTCAAAATTCCTGAACCTTCCGCAGCGTACAACCTCCTTTGGGAGGGCGTGTCTGGTTACGACCTAACAAAGTACGGCCATGTGCGAGTTGGGGCCAAAGAGAGCTTGAAAGCTCTCAGCAAGCATTTCAGCAGCGGCGGCGGACGTGGCCCTTCAGCCCATGCCTGGTACGTTCTTTTTCTCCTAGTGCAACTGTCTGCGATGTTCTTAATCAATTATAGTGTAGTGCTCATGGATGAACTCGATCAGCTTGTAACCAGCAAGCAGGATGTCGTCTATAACTTTTTCAATTGGCCGACTCTCGTGGATAGTAAGTTGGTGGTCATTGCAGTAGCCAACACGATGGATTTACCGGAAAGGGTCATGAGTGGTCGTGTCCGTAGTCGACTGGGTAAGACCGTATCAAACGTATAGCTTCATACCATTGATCATTGAATTACAGGCATGATCAGAATCAATTTCTCGCCGTATACGACATCCCAGCTTCAAGAAATAGTACAGGCGCGGCTGCAGAGCGTCAAAGAGAGCCTCCCAGACGGGACACAGGAAGCACTAAGCTCAGACGCCATCAGACTTGCAGCAATGAAGGTCAGTAGCATTAGTGGTCACACGCCTTGGACCGCTCGGCCATCTTGCCCTAATCGTGGGCTTTCCTTGTGGTCTTCATTCTACATAAGTGCCATTGGTAGGAAGGACTCAAGCTTGTTCCGCTCTATCACTGTCCTACTCGATGCTTAGCCTGGCCTGATGTAGTGTTGAACCCATAATGCACGACATGTATCCTACATTTCCTGATTGACCAGTGGAAAGTGCAGACTAATTAACGCACGACGCGCGAACAACGCTTACTGCTCAGAACTCCGAGGAATCACGTTTGGCATTACTACATTACATTCAACGTATTGATCTGATCCTGTCGCTAGCCCACAATGTGAGTTGTCATTTTGAACTACCTAAGCCTATGCCCTAACCAATTTTTCGAGGCGGTTTGAACGAATAGCGTTTGCTTTCTCTGCCTTTGATCTTTGTATCCCCACCCTGTCGAATGTCACAGAAAAATGACCATTCGCATCGCTTGTTTGACCCTTCACTGATGTCCCAGAGATGGGAAGACCGTTCCTTCCATCTGCGATGGTAAGGTTTACCGGCTGACAGTAATCTGGGTACTGCTTGAAAGATTCAAGGCTGGATTGTCAACAGAGGCGCTAAATGCCCACAAGACCTCGTCCGTATGCTTGACACGCAGCTGACATCCACCCACACCAGATTCGTAAAACACGAAAAGGCTCCAGAATTTCGAGCCGTCCTCAGGCTGGCGCACGCCATCAATATTCGATACCAAGTGTGGCCAAATTCGGGGAAGAATTCCCTGTGGAGGTAAGGAGGAGGCATGAGCCAATGGACGCTAATTGTTGGTAGCCTCACCCGTCCCAGACAAATCTGCGGAGCTTGGAGGCATCATCTAGGGCGCTAGTGGCTGTTGGGCCTGGGGTAGGATGTGCACTCTAATCTGTCCCATCACAACCGTGTCTACCACCTAACGATGTCTGCACGTCATGACCTCGAGTGAATATGGGTCCCTTAAAGATGGTCTTCGTATCTCCTCAATACGTAATTGCACGATAGCACCCAGATTGCCTGCCGGTTGTTGTGGAGTGGGGACCGCGAAATTCGATGACAGTCTCTCAAAGTTTGTCTGCGTATCTCCTTCGATGCCTTGTTGCACGATAGTGCCCAGGTTCCCTGTCGGTAGTTGTAGTGCGGGGGCTACAAAGACTGAAGGCAGGAGGAGGCAAGTAGCTAGCGAACATGAAAGGGAGAGCATTACTGTTCACGGTAGAGGACTCGAAGCTAACGTCGGAACTAGTACCCCGCAATTCCTTTGAGGTTTTCATGTGTGCTAACAACACGATAACTATAGCTGTCACATAGAGCCTTCTGTTCAAGCATGGTTAGGCGAGCTTAAACTGTTTCCTAGAATATTTACGATGTTGATGGCTGCAATGAATGGGGTTGCTTCCATTATCCGCTATCCGAGAGAACAAATGGGACGCCTGGACGGGAAATCACCAATTTGGCTGCGTCTGCGTGACATCTGTAATGCTGGCAGTTCTGACGAGTTCCAATTCGCGAAGGATCTAGGGAACCACGTTGGGGAGCGAGTTTGTTTCAGCGTAGCTTTGATAAGTAGATTGACAAGCATTTGGCGGCTTCTAGGGCAAGGATGTGATAGGTAAGTAACGTAAGCTACATGTTCTATTCCACAAAGTTGTCGCCCTCGAATCACAAACCCACCGGGAGGGGTATTACCACAGGTAATATTATAGTCTTTCTGGTCCAACTGTATGGTATGGTTTCTCATGTCCTTGAACAGATTCACTAGATCAACGCAGGGTTAAGTTTGGCATTAACTACATTGCAGTCAACCTATGGATATGATTCTATCACTAGTCCAGAAGGTGAGTTATCATTTGACTTTAAGGCACAGGACCTACCTAAGCTTACGCCTTGACCACTATTTTAAGGCTGTTCGAACGAACAGTATTTGCTTTTTCTGCCTTCAAGCTCTGTACCCCGGCCCTGTCGAATGTCACAGAAACATGACCATTCGCATCGCTTGTTTGACCATTCACTGATGCCCCAGAGATTGGGTTACCGTTCCTTCCATCTGTGATGGTAAGAGTCACTGGCTGACCGACACGGGTAGCCTGGGTGCTCCCTGAAAGTTTCAAAGCCGGTTCGTCGAACGCGCCAAATGACCACAGGACCTCGTCCAAAAATTTGACACGCAGCTGGCATCCACCCACTTGAGCAAACTCGTGATTCAAAAAGAGGTTCCAGAATTTCGAGTTGTCCTCAGGCTGGCGCACGCCATCAATATTCGATACCAGGTAGTCGTCAAAGTCGGGAAAGAATTTTCTGTGAATGCAAGGAGGCATGAGCAAATGTGCATTACACCAATGGGGATTGATGGCACGAGAAGACAAGTAGCTAGCAATGACGAAAGGCGGAACATTGTTGTTGGGGTAAGGATCCTGCAGCTTACGTCGAGACTAATTCCCCGCATTTCCCTTCGACGTTTTATACGTGTGTTGATGACACAATACCCACAGCTGTCACGTAGAGGTCAATGGTGTGCCTTCTGTTCAGATATGGCTCGGCGGCCAAGACAGGCGCCGAGAGTACTTTGGAATTCAACTGCGGGCCAAAGGCTTCTTTCACCATTTTCGATGTTAGCAGCTGTAATGAATTAGACCATACCCATTATCCGCCTTCCGAGAGAATAGAGAGGACGTCTGGACGAAAAGTTGTACCGTGTGACTTTGTCTAGCCCACAAATGACCGGATCAACATGCCATCAGCACTCATGCATCTGTATGTCATCTGCTATGGAAGTTCGCATTTTTCCGATGAATTCACAATTCATAATGAACTTGAACCCCAAAAAAGTCCGCTCTCCAAAATCAATGTGATTAATAGCTGTCAGTGTACAGGCGCACGACGTGGTGAAGACGTTCTAGGGAAGGTATCCGTTCGTGTTTGAAAATTGATATTGAGCTCTCGAGCGGTATTGGCGCCTCACCAGTAGCGAAGCATTGACGTTCCGGGGTAAAGTCCTCAGCGGCTCCATGTGGGGCAACAAGTAAGTTGTTACGTAAGCTATGTCACAAGTTCTTGGGCTTGTTTGAGTTGCTTGTCCTAATCCCACAGCTGTCCTCAACTCCTCCTCCCATGCAACTCATCTAAAAAGGCAGCACCACAGGTGAAAGTATAGTGTTACCGGTAAGATTGTGTTATTTGTGACTACATAGTAAAAATTGACATGTTGATAGGAAAAGTGGCCGAATTACTACCAAAGGCGGTTCTTGAACAATGGATCTACCAAAACCGAGGATATATCATTACAGAAAGATGGTCTAAAGGTATAGTCCTTTCTAGGGTATAACTGTATCTTTGGTACGGTTTCTAGTGTCCTTCAAGAACTTTACTAAATCGGTGCCCCCAGTTCCTAGTACTGGTTTCTTGGTCGGAGGAGGAACTACCTCCAATGCCTGCCTAGCCCGCCTCGCAGGTCCCAATATATACAGCGCTGCGATGATCATGTGTGCATCACGGAATTCCTTCAAGGCCATTACAACCAAATTATATGCATCGTGCAATTCCGCATCTTCCGAAGACTTCACAAATGAACGCAGAGGTCTAGGGTTGGCGGATAAATGATCCAAGAATAGTCGATGGCTCCTAGGCATGTAAGTTTGCATTCGAGACATGAACGATGGATTTCCTGGTGACGATTGGTGATCCACGCTAAGAAAGACGTCCAGGACGTGGATGATCGAGCTCTGGGCTGCACTCGGGCCGGATAGTTCCGTTGGTTTCTTCAACGATGGATCTTGCTCTAAACCTTCGAAATTCCATATCCTCTTATTTATGTCCGAATCCTGGCCTCGGAACCACGGCCGTACTAGGTTGTAGTACTCTTCCGGACGGCAGTCTTTTTGCACATCCAGCAAGAGCGTCTTTAACTCGCCGATGACTGTTACTAAAGTTTTCAGGTAACCTGCAATTCGCCGCACAGCGGTCTGATCACCAATGAATATTTCATCCATGGTAACTCGCATGATCTCTAGAGCCTCTACACCTCGTAGTTCGATCTTCGCGGAGCAAAGATAGAACTCTTCTTCGTCGGAAAGGCCGGAGAATAACGTCCCAGTACGAAGGTTATCCATCGCAGGAACTTTGTCCTCTGTTGGGTGCCTGTACGTCCAGTTGTACAGCACCGTATCAGAGTAGGTAAGTAAAGGGGGTATGTCGAGCTGCGTCGAAACCCGCACGATTGGCAACGCTAGCGGAGGTGGAATATTGACCGGCGCCAGCGGCGGAAGAGATTGGATATAAAAGTGCATAATATAAGTAAGGATATGATGTGCTCGTCGAAGCATTATCTTTGACGATTCAAGTTCCAAGGTGGGCAGGATAGGCAACTAAAGGGCGCAGTGTTTAGTTCATCTGTCGTGGACGACAAAAATAGATCATTGGCTGACCTGGCGAACACGAGCACGCCATGCTTCCGACGTTGCTTTCTCCTTGTCCGATAGTCCAGGCCTATCACCCAACTGGAGATCAGAAGCTATGGCATCTTCGAGGATGGCTTCCCAAGGCTCCCATGCGCTTGGAAGGCGTGTCGAAGGAGCGGCGGGCGGCATGAAACCCGATTGCGGGTCAACGTCAAAACCATCCCCGCCTTCAATGATAGCAGACAAGTTCTTAGAGGTGGCAATATCAGAGATAGCCATAGCTTTAGGAATCTAGCACATGCTCCGCCTATCACTTTATAATGGCGCGTCGGGTCTTACCCGTGGGGTGTTATGAAACTAGCTCCAGAATCTTTCGACTTTACGCAGCGCTCATCAGAATAATCCAAACTAATGGGGAGTCCGGCATATTCGCGAGGGGCGGTCCATCACTATAGCTTGCAAACATCCTGGTACGCGTTTGATCATTGGGGCATATACTAAGCTATGACGCCACCCCGATGACGACGTAGCCGGATGTCTGGCTCTTGCACTGCATGTATGTTGACAAGGGAAGCCATACATTCATTTCACGCTATATCACGCTGCGTGCACCGTCTCATCTAAGCTTCATCTTTGTATCGTATGAATTACACCCTCGAAAATCCGCGTAACCAGCATCACATCATCTCTCAGCGTCATCAATACACGGGCTTCTAATACCCCCCTTTATAAGATTTTCACGTGGCGCAGAAAAAGGCCGTCACGCCATGTTCCGAACCCATTTCGTGCCTGAAAATGAAGACTTGGCTAACTAGATTAACTAATTTGGGTTGTCTGACACCGGGTGACCTGGACGCAACAACGTCATGACATCGACTAAATGTCCTCCAGCCAATCTACAATCTACCACCAAGCCATCAACACTGATCCCTTATAGCTCTCAGCGCACTTCGATGTTAAGATGGCTGTAATACAGGTAGAAGAATCTGCGACAGGGGAGGAGGGTTGCAACTTGGGGTAACCACATCATGCGTTAGTGAAACAAATTTATAATACGCACTTACGTTCTGGTTGATTCTTATTCGCATGATGACCTGTTCGCTACCTCGTACCAGTCCGTGGTACATACCAGAAAGTGTAGCTCCGCCTTTCCAAGGGTGAGGGGAGACCTGGTACCCATTCCGCCTCCCATTCCGAAAATTTTAAATGAAATGACGTCTTCTTGACGACCTCGATAAGTCATTCTACTCCACAAAATGTACTTGACCCGGTCGAGGAGTTTCAACAATTCAAAACCTGATTTTCAATAAGAGTTCCGCGCACGTGGTAACTCCAGAAGCCCGAAGCGCAATGACTTATTGTTCTACTCAGGGTTAGTGTCAAATTACTCCATCTGGCGCCTTTACTCTTGCCTGTTACATCATTAATTTCATTATTCCTTCGAAGTGGTCAATCTACTCGGATTTCAGAAGCATATTACTGATGGTTTGTAATGAGCAATGTTGAGAAGAAGTTACTATGGCTTTTTAAGTACTGCCAGCGGTACCGATATCGCGTAAATAAACACCCTCATAAATACACCTCTGATCCTATAGATCAAACACACACCCATACGGGTAACGCAGACCCATCCCCATCTAAAGGCACCCTCTTACAAGTATAGAAGTAAAGGAATAGATGCTGTGCTCAAGCAACCGCGAATGCGTCCGTCTACTTTACAAATACCCATTTTACTGTGTTAACGTTGTAGACAAAACAGCTGCAGCAGTCCGATCCCGAACATCTTTCAAAAACCTTACAAGTTCCGTCCCGCCAGTACCTTTGAGCACCTCCCCATGACTACCGTGATTATTGTTATTACCATTAAAACTATCCCCATAATCCTTCCCGACATCCGGTCGTCGAAGAGTCGAATCCAGAGCGTTTGGTGCAGGCCTTTTCGACGGCCCAATGATATAGAGCGCTACGATAATCATATGTGCGTCTCTAAACTCCTTAAGTGCAAGTACGGCTGCGTTGTAAGATTCTGATAGGTCGGAGTCGCCCGATGCGACTACCATTTCACGCAAAGGTCGGGGATTGGCCTTGAGGTGATTGAGGAACGTTCGATGATGGCGTGGCATGTATAGTTGCATTCGGTCTAGGAACGCCGACCCCCCTTTCTTGCTTTTGTTCTCCTTCTTTGGGTTTGGGGTAATCGAAATTGAGGCATCACCACTAGGTGGTGACGACAATAGCGACAACGATGAAGGCGGCGCTAATAATGATGGTGATGATCCAGTCAAATCATCCCCGTGCGAGTACTGATCGACACCCAGAAAGATATCTAAAGCATGTATGAGCGAGCTCTGCCCTGCACTAGGCCCAGACAACTCTATAGGTTGTTCGAGACCTTCTTCCGTCCCTTCCAAACCCTCAAACACCCACTGGCGCTGGTTAGGATCAGAGTCCATTCCTCGGAACCAAGGACGGACATGGTGATAAAAGATATCGGGATCGCAAGTTTCTCGCACCGCGAGCAGCATCGTGCGGAGCGTTTGTATGACTTTGGATAGGCTGAGGAGATACTGCGTGATGCGCCGTACAGCGATGTCGTCGCCGACGAACAATTCGTCCATGATTATCTGCATGAGCTCGAGGGCGTCGACGCCTTTGAGTTCTATCCTGGAGGAGGTGAGGTAAAATTCTTCTTCATCCTTCGTCCCAGTGAAGAGTGTCTGGCAACGAATATCGCTAGATGCAGGTACACTATCAAGCGATGCTAGTGGGGCTTTTAAGTCCCAGTTATAGAGAACATCGTCAGAGTAAGTTAAAACTGGTGGGAGCTGTAGATGGACGCAGACTCGGAGTATAGGAAGGGAGATTGAGGATGGAATCATAACAGGCGCATCGGGAGATAAAGAATGAACATAGAAGTGTAGGATCCAACCTAGGACATGGTGCGCACGACGGAGGTATATTTCCGACTTTGTCAAGTCCGCAACTTCGAGTACAGGAAGCTGTTTAGGGTAAGGAGTTGTTGAGTTTTGCTTATGTGACGAACATTGATCCAAAACTTATCTAACATACTTTACGGACGTTGTTTCGCCATGCTTCCGATTTCAAAATTTCATGTTCTGAAAGTCCCGGGGTATCTCCGAGTTTTATCTCTAGGTGCCTTGCTTGGTCTAGAATCGATTCCCATAATTGCCATTGCTGGGGGAGACGAGAGATGGGCGGCTGAGGTGGCATGAAGCCTGTTCGAGTGTCGACATCGAAGTCATGGGCAGCAAGAGTAGCTGTATCTGGCACTCCAACTGGAGGTCCAAAAGTGATATCAGGGCGTGGTAGGGAAAGAAAGTGATCAGGTCCAAGGTCCATTTTTCTTTCTGTTCTATGCTGCTCAGTGCTAAACGGTGTTGTCTAGATAATTCTGATGGCTTGCATATGTAGGACGTGGGCAAAGCTAGAAGCTTTCTGTGCCGTAAAGGGGGGGGGATGGGGGGTTAACTGGCAATCGATAAGCTTCCCAAAGATTATCAAGGAGGGCAAAATCTCCTTATTAACCATTTTTTCTAGGCCTTCTGACAAATTCAGGGCCTTCAGACATAACAATCGGAATATGTAGATCTAATCAATTCGTCTCATTATGAAATCTACGCATATCCGAGGTGGCTATACGCTTTCCCGTGGTTAGCCGATATCGAGCCGATATCGGTGTACAGTAAGTTACGTAACCTCCTAGCGCAGACATTTTCAAGTTCTCGTAGTTGAATTGGTGTCAAGAGTGGGAAATATTTATGATTGCATGAGGCGCATCGGGTCTTCATGGGATGGGTTTTGGATGGACGGCAGAAAGGCGAGGCCGGTTTTTGTAGGACATAGAGGGATGGGAGAACGAGCACGGGGAGGTGGCTGGAATACACAATACATGCTTCCTACTTGGAATCCGGGACGAATGCAGCCTTCAAGGTATGGGCTGGTCTCACTGTCACTAGAAAGGGACATTATTGAAGGTAAGGCTACACATGAGGGGAAAAAAAGCCGCGGCTCACAAAGCGAGCTTCTCATTCCTTGCCACATTCTGCTCTACACTCCGGAGAGCCACTGTGGCTTTAGTTGGGATCACGGTAATATGGTAGTTTCGCTTCTGGCCGAGTGATATCTTGAGATGAGGTAAATTCTCCGCTCGTAAAACTAGTAAAGCCATATAGCAACATCAACAAGATGGTGTATGGGGACGCAGCAGTCATATCGATTTGACCTCCGGACAAACTTAGGCTGCTGTAAGACTAAACATCTGCACGAAAACAAAACTCGGCTCACGGCAATACTCGTCTCTTCCTTCTTAATTGTCGCGCTTCCCACCCATCTACCATCACCAATGCGGTCTCATCGGGCGTGAGTTTATTGGTTATAGCATAATCTTGCGCATTCATTAGTTGTATCTCGACGGCTTAGTTATTCATGCAACCTACTCTGCATTGCGTGGACTAGGGGCTATGGTCAAGTATGAGTTCCCAGATGGTAAAGATTTGCGTACATTGCCATGCCCCTGTCCCAAAGGGCCCTACCCAATACTTGTGCACCTCCTCCCACAGGTGATGTTGGAGGGCTCCGTAAGAAC
>JABCKK010000058.1:0-37047 GCA_018221785.1 Calocybe gangraenosa
TATGTTTATTTCCCGTGTTATAGGTGCAAGTAGCTTTTCATATAACGATAGGTTACTGTAGTGATCGAAGGAACCAAGAAAGGCTAACCACCCGCTAAAATAGGTATTGTTACATAGTGATATTATATTATACACGAGTAATCAAAATCGTAAATAGCATCAAGACTCTATCATCCTAGTATCTTTCGTAGGCCCTCTTTCTGTGCTGGCGTCAATCTCGTGGGGAATACAATGTCCCACCTCACAATTAAATCACCCTTCCTTTGCACAACTCCATCCTTTCGGATAGGCATCCCTTCGGCCGGAACCGTCGTCTCTTGCCCCGGTTTGACCACGCCTTGTGGCACAGGCACCTGTAACTTCCTTCCATCAAGCATCTCCACTGTCTTACTGAGCCGTCCATTGTCCGCTGATCCTGCCAAAGCTTCAAGGAGAGACAAGGATACACGCGCGGTAAGATCGTTGCCCTCCCGAGCGAATACTGCGTGTGGCTTTTCTTCAACAACGAAAACGAGATCTTGTGCCTCCCCCGTTGGTTGCTCATTTCCTGCACGTGGAAAACGAACCTTTGTACCACTCTTCCAGCCTGGGTGAATTTGAATTTCGAGCACTTTGTCCTCGATGGTGCCATCTAGCAGGCGTCGACCTACTTTGAGATGCTTCGTCGTACCACCATAGAGATCTTGGAGTGAAACTTTGAGCGGCCGAGTGATTTCTGAAGGTGCGGAAGGTTGTGATGTGGAGTGTGTACGCGAGTTTGAACGACGTGGGGATGAACGAGAGCCAGGCATACCGCCAGGCATGCCGCCTAAATACCCGTTCATGTCATCATCCATATCAAAGGGACTTCCGTTTAAACCGCCACCCATACCACTCATACCACTCATACCACTCATACCACTCATACCACCCATGCCTCCTAAACCTCCGAATCCACCCAGACCGCCAAATATTTGCCTGAGAGCACTGAGTATATATTGTTGTAGAGGTGAGAAATAAGAACGCACTCAAACATCTTCCGTGGATCTGTAGGAGCGAATCCTGCGTGACTTCCTCCAAAACCTCCTGGTCCAGAAGTGAAGGTGAAAGTGTTGCCACCGCTACCACCACCACCACCACCACCACCAGGAAAGCCACTGAAACCAGAGAAGCCCTGTGCAGGTGTGGGGCCACCACCCCCTTTGAGACCTTCTTCGCCGAGCTGGTCGTAAATAGTTCGTTTATTACTGTCTGAGAGGACTTCGAAAGCCTCTGAAACTTGCTTGAATTTTGTATTGGCTTCTTCTGAGCCACCATTGCGATCTGGATGCCACTTCAAGGCCTGTTCCATGTTAGATCTACAAGTCAGGAGTTGTATACATGGCCTGTACTTGCCATTTTCTTATAAGCCTTTTTTATTTCATCTTCGGTGGCAGACTTGTCTATGCCTAGGATTTGATAGTAGTTGGCGCCCATTATAAGTTATTGACCAAGAGATGAGCAGGAGCAGGAGTATCGCGATTTATACAGGGAATATGATGTCATCCAGACTGTTCTAGAATGGTCATGTCGATTCCAGACGTTGGTAGATTTCCCACGATGGATACTACAACCACAACGACGACGACAACAACACCGACGACCCGCTCTCGCTCTCTCTCTGTCGACAACGATGGTCAACGTCGCTCCTCATCAATTCTGCGTCGCTCGTTATATGCTGTATCAGACATCCTCTCTCCCTTCTCCGCTGCAGCAGTTGCCTCTCTTCCTAAATTAACACGGCCTGTCCGCTATCACCGCGCAGACGCTATCCCCGATGCTCCCAGTGATGATAATGGTCGCATGCCTACCGTCCGCGACTATCATGCCATAAACTCATTACCACCTCAAGTACGCGTACCCAAGAAAATAAAGACACCAATCAAAGTAGAGGCCAAGGTCTGGTTTGCAAATGAAAGAAGTACCATGCCTCCCATCCTATCAACCCTTACATTAAGCCTACTGTTTTTTTAGCCTGGGTTGCCTGGCTCAACATCTCCATCCTACTCGGTACATTAGCTCTCGCCCTCTTTAACGCCTCTAAAGATGATATCGCAACCAACTTTGCATACGTCTATGCCCTCGTTAGCATATGTGTCCTGGTGTGTTCTTTCTATATATATTCTACACTGCAGCACCTGCTTCATGGTTGTCTTCTTATACATAGATATATGCATTTGTCATCTATCAGTACCGCATCTCCATGATCCGCCGCCGTGACCCCGGCCATTTTGGTATCAATTTCTCATTCCAGCTCTTTCTAGTCAATCCAATATCCATCCCTTTGATTTCGGAACGACAACCGACTCCAGGGTTTTGACAATTTGACTTGCTTTCGCCGTCTACCCTTCAACTATAGCAGTGCCATACCATGGGTGGATGCGTGACCTCCACACATTCATATCTTTTCTCCGGGATCAAACGCTATGTGTGTCTTCTCACAGGCAAACTAGCCTGGATGACGGTTCTGGGCCCAATTCAAACCCATCTGTTGTATAACGGCATGTCTATATTCTTGTAAAACTAAGCAATGTCTGATTGCTTGATTGGCTGGACCCCTCTCACGCATTCCTAAATACATTTGTCATCATTCTGCTTCACTAGCCCCGATCACCGAAGTTGGAACGCAATACGACAACTACTGCACTTGCAAATGCTCCAGCATGGGTACGCACACGATGGGTATAGAGATCTGAGAGTGACCTCGATACGTCCCTCACAAGACGATCATGCACAACAGAGTGAATTCTCATAGTGCATAGTTTGTCTAAATCCGTTCTATGTGCCACGATCTTTATTAATGTCACTGCCACACGAGTATCAACTACATCTCTAGTTGTGGCTTCCTTTCACACCACATATTCCCATTCGAGGGTGTCCTTCATACAACCTATCTATCCAGGCACAAGATGCGGTTTTGCCAGGGTAGGTGTACATACACTTTGACATGTATGCAATCGCAGCAGATGGCACCAATGGGAAGAGTTTGCCCCGTTGGGTTTTACAGTCTTACAATCGATTCACACCTACGGGGAAAATTGGAACTTGGATGCCAAAACTTAACGTACGGCAGCCGTACCCCTGAAGATATGCAAGATATGCGTTTCAGCCTCGCAACTCTTTTGTACATACCATCACGAGTCACGGCCCAACGCTGGTTCCTATGTATCTTGTCGGGATGTTAGAAAACAAGGCCTGAATACATGATGGTCTCCGGCAAAACCGGAATACGGATGTTATGGTACGTGGTTTACTAGACGCCAATTGGTCACAACTCCACGGAACGCAGCTGATTAATCATGTGGGCAATGGTAAAAATTACAAGACTTTGTATCATAAACTATCGGTATCGTATATTATTGGTCCGCTTGCTGTTGTACACATTACTGGGGTTTTGCTTCGCGACGGCTCCACAAATTTTGTCCTCATAGAGACGCCTGGCGGTCCACTCGGTTATCGGAGGCAACGAACGACAAATTCACAATTTTACGACTGTCGAAGTGGAGAGAGGAAGAGAGCGACTCAATCCTAGGGCATGTTCAGTAGCCATCCTGGACAATAGCTGATATACTTACCTGACCGTGACACTCTTATGTCGTTCGAAGTCAACTGGTCTCTTCGAACCCGGTGGTATCTTTTGGATACCGCGGATAACATAGATACCGCCGAACGATCCTCCCTGAAGAAAGCATGGTCATCGCCTGTATAGGGTCAAGCACAAGGTCGAAAGACCTACTCTGTTTGTGACGGGATCTGAGGGAGCCTCTACTGCTTGTTGCCAGTGGACTTTCAAGCCATTTGGTGAACTATTGCGCATGGCAAGCACTAGATTGTTGATGCCCTCCCGGCTAAGAGGTACACCATTAACACTCGCATTCACATTGTCTGCGAACGTTGCGGATATCGCACGAAGTGATTGTTCATCCGTAGGAGCTTCGAACACGTCTCGTATGTGTCGGACTGACCATTCAGATAGAGAGCACAGGGGTGTGGCATAATTTTGGGATTCCATGTTAAGAGATGAGGGGGATGGAAGATAGAGAAAGCGGGCCTTGTGGGTCCTTTTATCCTACCGAACCCTGACTTTAGCCGTTCACAGGCAACTTAACTGTACGCCTTTAACTCCAAACCTGTTCCCCAATGGAAAAAAAACTAGTTGGTGCCAGCCGTGTCATGTATCTCAAAGGGAGCGTTTCAAACGGGGAATGGAGTCCGTAATCTATCGATGATCTTGTTCAGATCTGAAGGGCATATATGAATCATGAACTCGATTATGACCAATCTTCACCTCTTAAAGGGCCATCGAGAACCAAGACAAAAGTCCTGAGATGAGATACTCAAAACCTTTTATTCGGCGCCAAGGGTAAACGAGTGACAGTTCTCGAAGGAGAAGCCGTTAATGAGGGTGTA
This sequence comes from Calocybe gangraenosa, assembly GCA_018221785.1. Taxonomy (NCBI): domain Eukaryota; kingdom Fungi; phylum Basidiomycota; class Agaricomycetes; order Agaricales; family Lyophyllaceae; genus Calocybe; species Calocybe gangraenosa. The sequence goes on from JABCKK010000058.1 coordinate 4,429, forward strand.
AGGTACATACAGGGGGTTTAATGCGAATGCGTATGACAAATGTGGTGGTAGGGTCTTGGTAGGGCTCCTTCCCAATGATCCGTGTTGTCGTACCTGGTATGTCGCGATTAGGATAGAATAGGTTCAGTTACCCAGCCAACGCGATAAGTATTGTAGCAGACGACGTGTAGGTCTGTACTGTAGGAACTTCTGAGCACATGCGTGAGCGTCGATAGTTATCACAATCAGGGTATTTCTGGGGCGCGCGCCGCGCATACGGACACCCACGCATCAAATTTCACTGAGATGCCAAGGTCAGAGTACTTTCATTACGCTTTGTCATGTCAGCGAACTGATAGGATTTCAAGTAGACTCGGTATGTATGTATCTAACGTCAATCAAACAAAGTAATGCGAGTTGGGCCGCGAAATTTTGTCCGACTCGGATAATGCACGGGCACGGCAGCATAGATAACTGCTAATGGTGTAGAGTGGGCAGAGCTAGCGAAGCGCCGTGTACGTACGATTGATAAAGAAGGTTTAATTGGTTTCTAGAGGTCAATAATAATAGCGTGGTGAATCTGCAGAGACACCATCAATTTTAATTGATAGGTTGAGCTTGTCGGCTGGACCCCCGAAAACGTGAGATGTAACCAAGTATCGCAGTCTCCATTCTGCTGAAGTCCGTGGCTGATCCGCAGGAGGTATATTTATTCCTTCTTCCATTATAGTTTTGCAGCGTTTCAGCGTCCACAACTTGTCGGGGAATGAAGTCTCGCCAGCCCTCATCAAGCGAGCTATATGAAACTCCCGGCTTACGGAGTGTATGGTACGGCTGTGCACAAGCTCTTTCGTGGAGTAGGCAGAGAGTTCAAGCTTCGAGCTCAAGTATGGGTCACACGATGAAACAATCATATGTGACATGCACGTGCTTGTGACGCGTCGTTTAGATTTACAGCCACTCGTGCTTGCACTCTACTCAAGTCCATGGCTTTCTCCTCTGGGTATGCATTGTTTTCCTTCAGGATATCTTGTATGAATTCTTTCGCATAGTAGCTCGTCCATATTTGGCGGAGCATCAAATAACCAGTCGTCTGTCTTTGGTGCACCTAAACCTGCTGGGAATTCAATCTTTGGTGCTTCTCAACCTGCACAGCAACAAGCCACTGCTGGTCTTTTTGGACAACCCGCACAACCCCAGCAGGCCACTGGAGGTCTCTTTGGTCAATCGAATCAACAACAACCTCAGCAGACTACTGGAGGCCTCTTTGGTCAACCAACTCAGCAGCAACAACCTCAGCAGACTACTGGGGGCCTCTTTGGCCAAACTACTCAGCAACAGCCTCAGCAACCTGCCGGAGGTCTCTTTGGTCAGTCAGCTCAGCAACAGCCCCAACAGTCTACTGGAGGCCTCTTCGGTCAACCAACTCAGCAATCAACTCAGCAGTCCTCTGGAGGTCTATTTGGACAGTCCGCCCAACAACCAGCCACTAATATCTTCGGTCAGTCACAAGGTCAGCAACAACAACAGCAGCCGACGGGTGGACTGTTTGGCCAACCCACCACACAAACGACTACCAACGGTCCATTCGCTCAGTCAACAACACAGCCTGCAGGCGGGTTATTTGGTCAATCTACAGCTCAACCAGCTGGTGCTGGCTTGTTTGGTCAGTCCTCAGGCGTTAACCAGTTCGGCCAGTCAACAACCCAACCATCTGGAGGGTTATTTGGACAGTCCGCCCAACCGCAACAACAAGGAACCTCGCTCTTTGGTTCTCTAAATCCCCAGCAACAAAACCAGCAGCAAGCCAACCCCGGCCTCTTTGGAAATTCGCTACAGACTCAATCGACGACATCTGCTGGCGGACTTGGTGGCAGTCTCTTTGGTAACAATCAACAACAATCACAACAGCAGAGGCAAGTGTTCTTCGGTATCTTAGTTTTCCCTTCTCATGAGGCAGGTCACCAGTTTTGGCGCTTACAACGCAAATGCAAGTCAAGTGGCCCTCGTTCCTTTATTTTTAAAATCGACCAAATTCAACGACTTACCGGAAGAAATCAAGCGCACGCTAGAGAGTATAGAGTAGGATTATCTATATATATATCCGTCCGGACCTACATTAACCTCGTCATACAAGTGCGCACATACAAGGTCGGGCGCAGGTCAGCAAAGATTTGCATCAACGGAAGCTCGGAGATGAGGCATTGAAAGCTCAGGAGCTTCTACGAGATTCACACAGAGTATGTATTCCACCATCAGACTCGGTGTCTATATTGACATATTACCGGGTAGGAATTGGTCAAAACCTCAACACAGACTCGCAACGACTTGAGCTCAACGAAAGACATGAAGATCAAGGTAGAGCAAGCCGTGCAAGATACTATCGTGGCGACTAGGATAGTGGACGGTTTCAAAGCACCACAAGGAAGCGGTGCAGGTTACTTAAAGGACCATGCAAGCTTCCCTTTGGAGTACGTCTACGTTCGAAGAATTGAGTCCTGAAGGCATTAACGGGTCTATCAGGTTCTTCATGCGTGCAACAGAAAACATGAAAAGAAGGTTATCATGGTATAGGGCTACCATTGAGGTAATGATATTGTTGTCGTCGTCCTGATTGCAATTGAAACAATATATCTTAGCAAATTGAGAGGAAGCTCTCTCTATCGGCTGGCCAGTCAATGACGCCCCAAGGTCAGTGGTGGTCTACTCTTCCTGGTGTTGCTTAAGTTATAAACGATCTTGTCCACTTAGCTGTCTCTGCTACCCTCCAGGCTCAGCATATGACGTTCCTGGCCTTTGCAAGCAAAACAGCCGCTTTGGACGCCGATTTGCAAAAAATCAAGGCGTTGTATGTACAATTATGGCGCGCTAAGACTGGAAGTGTCAGAGACCCCTTCAACGAATTAGATAATGGAATAGACGGGGATGATCATGGGATACAAAGCTTGGGCGTCAAATGATATTATATATCACATTTCTGTCAGGTCTGGGACTGTAAAATATGTCGCGGTCAGTAAGGAATGTAGAACAGCTTGTGATAAGCCCGTCCGAAGTTTTGTACCTGTCTGGAGTTTTTGACGGGCGTCCATCACTCTGGGCACTGCTTTTATTAAATGGCTATAAGGAGCCTCCCTTTCTTTATTCTGGTAGTAAGATACCAACAACAACACTGATGGCATATCAGCCGCAGCAGGACGTGGTCTCGGGTGACCAATATCGCTATGCTCTAACCAATTTCGCAAGTTCCTGCCAACCATGTCTTAGCACCGCACAGTCTGATATTTCGTGGTAACAGCGAATTGCCCATGAGAAGGTTGAACAACAACGGCTTCAGCTCGAGGAGCAGGAACGCCAGGTTGCACAACTACGGGAACGAATAGCTATACTAGAGGGAGGGCCCGTATCGCAGCGGCATGGACCATCTGGAAATACGGTCGATGATTTCTCAATCAGGGTGTGTATCTCAAATGATTCACCAGTCCCCATGGTTATCAGTTCTATATTGATTATCCTTCCAAGTCCGCTGCTTCACAGCTAGATAAGTTGATCAATCGGTGGGCTGCAGAAATCGTACGTCAACCACCAGCATCTCTCGAAGCACTCGGTCGTGCCGCCCTCAGCGATCTTTTGCCTAGTATCGATGTGTCGAATATTCAGGCAACATCCATGCAGATTCAATCCTATCTTCGTCATGCGATGTCAGAAACAATATCGGAGGGTGTCATCAACTGTTTAATCATCACCAATTCAAGTGATGCCAATGTCCAGCTGACGCGAATACACGAGCACATCTTCGCCCGTAAATATTATGCTTATTACCTGTCAGGCTTGAGTTTCTATTGATTGTTTGCAATAGGTGACCCTACCGTGGCCTCTGTTTGGCGACGGCAGACCTTCTCAGCAGCAGTTGAGACTTGCACCCCCGAGATGTCAATCAGTATTCTGTATGAACAGATACCAGAACTGATGAAGCATCTAAACGGTATGCTTCCCACATCTGGAGGTAGCTCAATCCTCGAGCACGCATACTCATTCTCCCGGATGCTACATGGTTCCGGGGCCAATTCTGGAGATGCATTCTATCGTGCCTTTGTGCCAGAAATTGGTACAATGCTTTCCCCTGGGCAGATGGAACTTGTGAAGCGCTGCACAAGAGACGAGAGGGGTGAACTTGACTGTGTTGGTGCTACGATATTTCCAGGCTTGGTCAAAGTTACAAGAGGCCCAGTACTTCTCAACGGTCAATATGGGGAAGATATACAAGTGTGTAAACTTCCACTTTCTCTCTGGGAGGAATGATTGACGCAATGAATACATCCTAGACTGTTGTGCGGAGAGCTCAAGTAATCTGCGAATGTGCAATAGGTGGATCGCCATCAAACTTGACAGTTCCGAGTGGCACTTTAGATATGCCCAGAATGCCCGATGGTGCATTCTGACATCCATCTCTGATAATATATCGGAAAGTCACCAAAAGTTAACTGCGATATACCCAATCTATTAGCATCTGATATCTAGATGACAAGGAGCGATGCAAGTGTTGCCTGAGCTTGTATGACCTAGTTTTTTTACAAGATATCTGGTCAGTTTTGCGATGTTGATTTAGAGTAGTACACTAGCCTCTAAAGCCTGTGCAACTTCCAGCCGCCGCCGAGCCGCCTCTAACCAATCATGTAGGATGATCTTCGCGGCGCCCTTAAGCTGGTTTAATTCGCGTGCTGCACTGTCAAGATCCTTCTCGTTCAAGTAGTATTCCGCCCGCGCAACCACACTGAGCACGTCGTCACCAGGAACTAGACCCTGTCGCCGAAGCTGAAGGCTAGAGAAAAGGTGGCTAGTGAGGTAGGATAGTACTCCAGCATTCTCATCTGGGACAAGGGCGACATGCGCCACCTTGGGCGCAACGCCGTTTGTGAACCATGTTGTGAGATCTGCGAGTGGCTCTACACCAATGTCGGGGACTTCTGAGGATTCCAGTGACTCCAGAACTACCGCGACAACTGGGTCTTCTCGGGCGCTAGTAATATGACGTAGTACGCGTAGCTCTTCGCGGAAAGGTTTGCGAGCCGAGGAATTTAGGGCAGATGATGTGAGAGCACGAACGGCCGACCACAGCGTATGTATACGGATGTTATCGTCCAGATAGGTCGAGTTGTCGAGGGCCACGCGTTCAAGACGTTTGAGATGTGAGGAAAGCTCTTCCAGTTTACCTAGTCTTCCACCACGTTCCTGCTCAACACGGACTTTGATGTCACGAATCCAACGCCGTTGAAGTTCGATGCCCTGAGCAATAACCTCCTCTTTAAGGCTAAAATTGGTAGGACATTCAGTTATACATTATCGAAAACTGATTAGGCGACGCACCGCTCGTTGATGAGCTCTGTCTGAGTCTGTAATTCATGGTCTAGTTTGGCACGGTAAGCCTTCACAAGTTTTGACTTTTCTTGATCGAAGAATTTCCTGAAGTCCTCCTCTTGGTTATCCAGTTTGTCTTGTGCCTCCATCTCTAGCTCCAGCAGTTTCTGCGTGTATTCCCGGACCTGTTCGTCTAGTTTCGTCTCCAACTCAATTCTTTCGTCTTCTTTTGCTTTCTCGATGTGATCAGCAAGCGCCGTGAGATCGTTTTTAGCCGTCTCCAACACATCAGAGACCTTGGGGACAGCTGACGAGTTATCGTTGAGAAAAGAGGCGAGGTTATCAATTGTTTCGGCGAGATGAGCAACAATGGGCTCGGATATACCAGTCGCAGATACAGCTGGTGCAATGAGGGGAAGTAAGGGAGGCGCAGATTCTGTGGGTTTGGCAACTTCCTTCTGTGGGAGAGTAGGTCGTGTATATCCTGGCGGTGGCTCAAACCCAACAGGTAAAGCCGCCTCGTAAACAGGTTTCCCATCAGCCTTTCGGGATGGCGCGCTTGGGAGTTGGCTTGAAGTTGAAGCTGAGTTTGACACGCTTCGAGGGTGACCAAGTGCATCCTCTGCCTTCTGCACAAGGTCAACTAGCTCATCTGAAACCTTTAGCTTCTGCCGTTCAACAGATGCAGAGGTTTTTCCCAAAACCTGATCTACTTTTTCACCAATTTCTCGCTTCGTTTCTGACACCAAAGACTCGACCATGGGTTTTGTTTCATCCACAGCCTTAACCACTGTAGTCTTAATCTCCTTAATAGCCCTCTGCACATGGGCCTTTACGGGCTCCGCATCCTTGGGAGGTTCTATGCCGTTTATCTTGTTGGACACGAAATACCATGTCGTAACAGCAGTATTTTTTCCATGCTCCAGAATCTGTGCCACAGTAAGAGTGTCCCAGCTACGTGATTCAGCAAATTCTAGCATGGATTGTCCGAGAGGCACATGGTCCGAAAAGATATCATAGTAGGCTTGATTTTTGAATGCCAAAAATGGGCTGCCGACGTAGAATGTCCCAACGAGACCAGTTGTGACCAGGAGTATCCTGCGGGCAATACCCTTTTTTTTCTTAGGGTATACAGGGGTTGTGGCTTCTGTTATCAGGCGCTGCAGAGTGGCTAATGTTTAAAAGGAGCGTGAATAGCATGTTGTGGTGGAAAATTAACGCACTCTTCTAACGACTTGGACGAGCCCTTGTTGGGAGTTGAACGTAACCCGTCTGCGAATAGGGAGGCGATACATACGATGCGCGTAATGCTGTGGCCTGAGCCCGTCGAGCGGGTTGTTGAGTCCTAGGAGCCGGAGCAGACGACGAGGAGAGTTATTTGTCCGGCTTTGTCCGGGCCATCCATGGCTCCCACGTGCTAATGTCAATATAAGTACGTTAGCATCCCTCCAACCGAATTACATTCCTTTTCGCGCCCGTGAGGCAATGGAGTTACGGTGGGAGTTTTGAGATACACAACTTCGATCTTTCAATCATGTCTAACGCCCCTAATGTTTTACAGGTGAATGAATTGCCAGAGAAATCGTCTATCAACGAAGGCGTTGGCGTAGTCGAGCCCTATAAACTTACTACTACCAGAAAAGAGTTATGGTCCTATTACACTTATTTCATCGGTAACAACGGATTATCCGGGTTGAATTTTGGCCCTTCCCAGTTCCAAAATCTACTTTTCCGCTCTGGTTATGATCCAACACAAGAACCCTTCATGGCTCCTTGCAGCACGAATGGCTGCGTCTTACCATACCTAGGCCAAGTCCGCGATAGTGAGTCGACTTTGGTCAAGATGTTACAAACCCAGCTAAATTTGCACAAACCAGTCAACTCTGCTGTGTTATTGACCAACGGCATCAGTTTTGCTTTCCAAGCGATAATAATGATAGGCATTGGTGCATGGGCAGACTATGGGCAGTGGAGGTTAACCTTGTTCATTTGTTTATCGAATACATGATGAAAGATACGTTTCAGGCCGAATGTAACTATTTTCTTCACGTTTCTGGCCATTGGAGTAGCGTTTGGGTGGCTTGGTGTTGAAAGACCGGAGCAATGGCCTACGGGAGTTGCACTCTATATCCTAGGGCGTGAGCTCCTCTTTATGTTGGAGATGCAGCAATAGTCACTCATATATCTTACAGTCATATCATACCAAGTTCGCACCTTATCTCTGACAATGGTCAAATTTTAACCCCCACTAGTGCTCGATCACATTCTGCGCTGCGGCATTTCCTGGTCTAGCTCGCGATCTCCCTGATGTCCAAGAATCCCTATCTCAAGTTGGCTTGGGCCAAAAACAGTGAATACTCCTTTTCATCACTCCCGAAGTCACGTTTTCTAATTTTATCCACAGCATCCAAGACCATGCGAAATTAGTATCTATGTCTCGTAACCGTATCTCCAACATGTTGTTTGCCATTTCCTCCTTGGCCGAAATTGCAATATTGGCAGTCATGATCGGCATCTTGAAGGCTCTGAATTCCGATCAGAGCACAGAAAATAACACCAAGGCATTCAGCGTCATTATTGCATTTTCTGGTGGGGTTTGGTGTAAGTTAAGTGCCCAAGCCACTTGATGAACCTAACATCATTAGGGCAGTACTGTGCGCTCTCCCGTGGTTCTTGTTTGAACAACGGCGGCCAGGACTGGCGCTACCACCTAGCACGAGTTTCCTAACTATAGGTCTTACGCAGATTTACGTGGCATTAAAGGAATGCACGAAGCTCAAACAGACATTCCTGTATCTAATATTCTATTTCCTTATGTAAGCCTTCACGCCCGAACTGACTTGGTGATACTCATTGTCTATAATACTGAATAGGGGAGACGTGCTTAACACTACTGTGTGAGTTTCGTCTCTTGATGTCCTCAATATACCATTGAATGGATATATGAAGAACGGTCGTGGCTACTCTGCAAAATAGGTAATTGGGTTCATTTCACACGCTGCTCTTAATTCACCTTTTTTTTTTACAGTGTTGTTGCTTATTCCACTCTACAACTGACGCTCCTTCTAACTGCCGGTATCGGGGCGCAAACAATCGGAGTCTAGTCCGTTCTTTCATATTCCCCACCAGAAAAGAGTGGCTGACCATGACACAGCTCGTTCTGGTTGGTGCAGAAAAGATTCCAGATATCTACAAAAGCAGTACGTTTATACTCTCTGTGCCATTATCGATTAACTGTGTCATAGATGCTCCTATTTATTGTATTTTGGATAATGGTATATCTTGTCTAGTCTTGTTGATTAGCTGAAAACCCATGGCCAATAGATCTTAACTGTCTGGGGTCTTATTGGGGTTCACACCGACCGATTCGGGTTCAAACATGCCTGGGAGTTTTGGTATAGATATACAGACTCTCACTGTTGATACACTAAGCAGTCAAACAGGCTCTACCAGGTGTTCTATGGCATGATGGTTTGCCCTTGGTACTCATACAGTTTAACCATGATTACTGAGGTTTCCCCACTACCCCAAATGTGTGTTCTTTAAATCTATCTACGGATCTAAACTAATCGGTCGTTACCAGGTTTCTTTTTTTCGCACTGTTCTCTGTCGTGCGTCTTTTGTGTACACAGCTCCTTATATATGTTTGCTCACTCTCACATAGGTTGGCAAGACATCCGCCTTCATTGGGCCTCTTGTATCCAGCGCGATTATTTCTGCTTCGGGAAATAATAAAAATATGCCTTTCGCTTTCCTATTCGGACTGTAAGCACCATCTGCACCCGGCCTTTTTGATTCGCTGTTGAACGATTGTGTCCAGTGGTGCATTTAGTGTCGTGTTCTTGTGGCTAGTGGACGTAGACAAAAGTCGCGCAGAGTGTCAGAAGTTTGTCATGGCAGAGGAGAACCGCGAAGCCTTCAAGGTGTCTGATTAAGCTTAGCATAGTCAAGAATGAGAATTTTTCTCGGTTTTACTGACAGATGCAATGTTGCAGTCCCAAATGGAATGGAGGGGGTAAGTAATCTCTGCAAAGTGTTGCTGTAGGAAATTGCGCAAGAGGTGAGATAACCCCTACCCCTTTGTCTAATAGGTGATGGCGTGGCCACTTGTGAACGGGACAGCCGACGATACTCAACATATTCCAGCGGCCTAAGCGATTGATACTTTTGTGCTGGTTATGATCGCTTTCGTCGTTTTGAAAGAACCTAAAAAAGGGTCGTCGTTGTCGCAGCAGTATGTATGTTGAAGGATGGCTCAATTAGAGAAAAGCATATGACGGGGCCGCAATGCGCTCCTTGTAGACGGCATCTCTGCGCGCCGAGCCAAAATTTGCTTAAATGTAAACAAGTTTCTCAGGCCAGGAGACGCGTAATAATAAAAGTAGTTACGGATGTAGTGCGTTAGGTCGATAAGAAAACAATATACGGAATATTCTTGACTTCTTCGAGACCCGGTCAATTGCAAACCTTCTCATAATTGTGTGGTGCTCGAATCCGTGATTAAAAGATGTTTTCCCTGTAGGGGCTGAACTAATTGTTCTTTCTGGCAGGGAAGCACGCCTGCTTTGCGCAAACACAATAAACTATGCATTGCATGTGGCGTTCACGTGATGGGCCTTGTTCTCAATAGGGTATGCCTCAATTGTTCATACCAGGCCATGGAATGTTCTTACTTATGTTCTATTTCCTACGCCTGGCCATGTTATATAGTCTGACTGACCTTTTCTTGTGGTTCCTGTGCCCCTATCATCCATGGACGTTGCGTCACCACCATCCTACGAGAGATTCTCCTCCGTCAGACTTGGTCTGGTACCACAGTCTACTGACGAGCTTCCTCCTTATACCCGGCGCAATACTCTTGCCCAACATGTTGCTCGACGCGAGCCCACGGAACATATTTATCTCTTGAATGAGAAGAATAGACCATGGGTTACTCTTAAGTTATATAGCAGCGCTAAATCATCCAAGTCGTTACCCACTTTCTTCGAGAAAGAAAACATCAATGGCGCCTTGGAGATCAATGCCGATAGGGGCGACTCAATTCAGTCCATAACAGCCACTGTGAGATGGCACATCCTATCTCTTGTTTCAACTTCTTACATTTTCCACCCAATAGGTGACCGGTCGCATTATTACTGGCGCGAAAGCAGGCGATTCCTTTACGTTTCTCAGCCAATCCCTTTCGATATGGTCCAAGTCCCCAGATATGCCCAGAGTACCGTCCCTTTCCGAAGGTGCATCCAAGAACAAGCTACTAGGTCGTTGTGAATGGCCGTTATCCATCCCCCTTCCACGAACAGTCACAGTTCCAAATAATACGGGGTACGCGGATACCTACTGCCTACCAGAGACGTTCCTAGAACGTCATACATCAGCAAGTATTCAATATGATTTTACTGTCCGAATATCTCGCGGGATGCTTCGGGCAGACAGCCAGTAAGTATATTGATTGACTCCCTTCAACGGAGCTGGAGGTTTGACCATCAACTTGTATAGGATCAGGACGGCGTTTGGCTATGTTCCTAGTACTCGACCTGAACCCCCTTCACTACTCCGACGGCTAGCCTACCAAAATTTTACCCCCCTCGTTGGACCACATTCCGATCCAGATGGTTGGAAGTCATTGAGGCCTGTCATTACTCGCGCTCTTTTGGATAAACACAAGAAGGTGGAGGTTCAATGTTCAGTACGTCCACCAATTTACCGAAGAGACTGCCACTAATCATCTCCATCAGCTCTCACTCGCCAAACCTGTAAGTTGCTAAATTGTAATTTCCCCGAACAAACAAATTAACTGCAACAACGAAGCTGTCTTACACCCGAGGCAGCGTCATCCCACTCTTTTTAACTCTACAGGCGGCCGACGAAGCCACCCTCGCATTGTTTTCAACGCCCTCTGCCATTACAGCAAAACTTCTACGGCGGGCCAGGTTCTGCAATAAGAGTGGACGTTCGGATTCAGATAGCGCCTGGCAGGAAACCATCGAGCTAGCAGGATCGGCTTCTTGGTGGCCCTCGACTGGAAGTACTAACAGTTCCAACCTTCGCCATATGGAAGGAGAGATAATTGTTGCTAAAGACTTACGACCAACAACAGATGTCGGTCACTTTAGCATTTCTGTAAGTGGTCGCCAAATCTCATCTTTATTTTCTTTGCCTGATACCCTATATAAGTATCATGTGGAGCTATATTCTTTCAATGTTCCGCATTGTGTGGCGGATGGCACCCCACTACTGTCAGAACCTGTGGAGATTGCAACTATGTACGCCAAAGGTCCACGACCACAAGTGTACTCACCCCCGGCGTATGCTTCGACTGCACGACAAAACGACTATTACGCTGCCCCGATGTCTTATGGTCCTTTCACATAACGATCATGCTCTTGATGATATATATTGTTTATTGCTTTGTCGCTTTGGTCATCATGCTAGACATGCTTGACACCCCATCTTTTGTAGCACTATCATTCAGTAATCAGCATACATATCCATAACATCCACATTCACCACGCCCTCATATGCATAGGTATTACTAATGACAACATTTTACACAATTCATGAATGCCCCCTGCTATGTTGTGTGTTCGCCTTTTCCTGGTCAAATGGTTCGAAAGATGAGAGACCAACGAGAATGTCCTGAATTGTTATGTGTGAATTCTTGGCATCTACGAAAGTACAATACTGGGTAATGAACTATCGCTGGAAAACATCTATCCCTCTATTTCATACATCATGAGCAATAGAGCTTCGAACGTATCATCAGACTTAGCGAGGTCGTTACCCATCGCACCTTTCCCAGAAAGGAGATCTCGATCGCATGCAGGGATGCTCCAGCCATACGATTCTGCTCGACGGTGTGCAACAAAAACGAAGATGGTATCTTCTGAAGAAAATGATCCAAAGCGCTGCCAATCTCCTTTTCCAGACGAGACAAGGACAGGTTCAAAAGTGAACCACAAACCGAAGGTAGACCAGAACGGTGCTTCTTTCGTAAGACTACGTAGTTTGTACGAGATCACGACAGTAGGACCACGAACAGCTGTGATAGGTAGTCTGGAGAAGGAAGGCGACGTGGTGAACAGCAGAGTGCGCAACAAGGGTGCAAGAAGTTCCGGAAAGTAAACCTTCAGACTTTTTGTAGAACTGGTAGATTGATCCCTTATACTCAGGACTCACAAGGTCACTGCAGATTACGTGAGATAGTGTTCTTGGAGACTCTGGGTGTGCAAGAAGCTCCGAGGCGATGGCTGCAGCGTTATTTTCGTCACCCCACGGCAGCGGCCTGACATATATCAAGGTCTCAAGTCCACCATGAAGAGATGTTGCTGATGTGTATACTTGGAGATTACTCTTCAGTAAAGGACAAACCTTGATACAACCCAACAATGAGCTCAAGGCGCCGATCATGTAAGTTTACGAACCTCTGGAAGGTCCGTAGTAATCAGAATGTCGCGTTTATCAACCTGAAGGTGTTGTGAAATGCCGGCGCTGGTCATCCCAATTCCAGAACCAAGCTCCAGAATGGTCAGTGGATCTCGATCTGACTGGGAACCTAGGACAAAGGGGGGGTCGAACTGCATTTCTAGCGGGGGATTAATATAAAGGCAGAGCGTATACGCTGCTTCCCTAGTTCTCGATCGTCTATGACATGAAGGAGGCCTCGTGAGTGCTTAACCGTGACCTACCAGATTCTGCCCGCGATCCCATATGTGTTGATGGCCTCGCGTTGGGCTGAGTATCCAAAAACATCATGTAACTTATCCTCATCCTTGGTTGAGTAAGTAGGTGTAGATGGGGAGATATTCAGGCTTTTTGGAAAATTTATGTCTTCCGAGCACATGGATGATGAGGGAAGAAGTGGGTCTTACCTAATGGCAATCAACTTGGGACGAATATTTAAATTGGCCTTGTTCCGGCTCAGGCTATGGCCGGTTCTTCATATTCATATCTTGTAGGCCAGATCTTCTACCCCCCCTAGCTGTTTTACGACGTAACATATGGCAGCTCAATCTAAGCCTGTTCCAAAATTAACCCCTCTTGGAGCAGCCCTAGCTGGTGCATTAGGAGGTTGTTTTAGCACAGCGTAAGTAGCAGACGTCTCGACCTTATCCAATGACTTACATCCGCAGTGCAGTGTTGTATACCCGTTAGATGTGTAAGTCCTACTTTTCAATACTTTGCCTGTCTTTTTTTAACATTTACAGGGCTAAAACGCGCATTCAAGCACTTCCAGCTGGTGGAAGAGGGAGAGGAAAGGGAAATGCGTCAATGCTGGCCGTTTTGTTACGAATTTATAAAGCGGAGGGTGTTTCTGGTTTTTATCGAGGCTTCGGTGCTACCATGCTCAACACGTTCTCTCAGCGTATGCCCCCACCGTTTCCACTATCTTGAAACTCCTTATTAACCCGGCGATCGTAGAATATGCTTATTTTTTCTTTTATTCCCTTGTGCGCAACTCATACATCAACCGGTTGACGCGCAAACTCCCTGCTGGCTCAAAGATGCCAGTGTTATCTACTGTAGCGGAACTGCTACTAGGTGCCATTGCTGGTGCACTCGCCCAGATATTCACTATCCCGGTATCTGTGATCGCGACGAGGCAGCAAGTTGGTCGAGTTCGCGAAAATGCTGAAGAGCCTGGCGATGACTCCTTTCTAGGCGTTGCTCGTGAGATTATTGATGAAGAAGGTGTGACTGGCCTCTGGCTAGGCCTCAAACCTGGACTTGTCCTTACTATAAATCCCGCTATAACGTACGGCGTCTTTGAGAGGGTGAAGAGCCTTATTCTACTTGCACAAGCGAGAGCTGGTTCTGGTTCTGCACTTTCGCCTTTGCTCTCATTCTTCATTGGGGCCGTTAGTAAAACGTTAGCTACTATTGTGGGTAACGTTCTTGATAACGCTGAATATTCTCATTCTGACTATCGAAAAAGGTGACTTATCCCTATATTATGGCCAAAGTTCGCATCCAGGCACGCAGTGCGGATGCTGAGGATGGTATACAAGCTTTACCCCATGTTCGCCGCCATGAAAACACTAGACATATTGGTGCACTACAGCTACTGGCTCGTGTACTGAAAAAGCAAGGCTTTGTAGGCTGGTACCAGGTTAGTGGACCTCACGGTATGAAAACGAATATATTAACAGTGGCCCTCAGGGAATGCAAGCACAGATTACCAAGGCAGTCCTTTCACAAGCCTTGTTATTTGTATCAAAGGAACAATTTGAGCGATGGGCACTTGCCGTTATGATAATGTCCACACAAGCTACAACTTCACGGCGGCGGTAAACTCAGTCCGTATCTAAACTACTTAAATAGAAAGTAGCATTTTGTGAAAGCACGTGATCAGAGTACTTCTAACCTCTAGAGTCGAGTGTACGTACTACGCGTCGAGTATTCGGCACTGCGAATGTCTGGTGCACCGACGACGCCACGAACCAAGTCTGCGGTCAACTCGACGACCCCAGTTGCCAGTCGTTTGTCAGTTTCTCAAACCATCCAGTCCTCACCGCATTACACGACAACACGGCGGCATTCACTCTATGGCGTTGAGGACCGAGTCATCATTGATGTTGGATCTCGGATATGGAAGGTTGGCTTCAGTGGGGAGGGCCGTCCACGAGACGTCTTTCTTACCAGTGCGAAAACTGGTGCATCACTTTGGGATTTTCGAAGCTCTACCGATTTGACAGAGAGAGCAGAAGAAGTGAGGTTGTTAGAAATAAACCTCCGGAAATGCCTGAGATCAGTATTCCACGAGTGAGTAAGCTAGATGAATAGGTCATATGGAGGATTGCTGACGCTTTCAAGTTCACTTCTTACTGATCCTAAAGCACGTAAAGTCATTCTGGTGGAACATCCGCTGTTACCGCTATACATTAAAGACATGATTGCCCGAATACTTTTTGAAAATAATGTGAGTTTGGAAACTCGGGCATTTCTTTTATCTTTGATCAAGCTTAGGTACCCTCTATATCCTTTGCGTCTAGCCATCTCTTGTCCTTATTCGCAGTTGGTCGCATTACAGGGCTTGTTCTTGATTGTGGTCATTTAGAGTCTGTCGCATTGCCGGTACACGATCACCTAACCTTTCGATTGATATTTTACTCACCCACGATAGATCTTTGCTGCTCGACCTTTATACTCGCATATAAGGACCACACCTTTGGCAGGTCAACGGTTAACCTCTCACTTAAGAGCTTTGCTTCTGATGTTTGGCACATATCTTCCTCCTCCAACGTCGCTGAACGCTGCTGTCAATATCCCTTCCGCAAACAGGGCAACTCGAGTGCCTGAAGAGGTGCTCCCTGACCTGGTCGTGGAAGAGATCAAGACACGGTGTTGTTTTGTTGGTGATGCCCTTGCAACCCTTGCGGACGCTCAGGAAGTCGTACCAATAGTGGACGACAGCTCTGAAGCTGAGGCACCACCAAGCGACGCTACTCAGTCCGAGTCTGACTTTTCACATGCCGGACACGAAAGTAATGTGTCCTCTCAACGAGGGGCTTCATCCGAGTTCTCTATAATATCAAACACCAATATCCTTCCTATCAATGCACCTCGTGAGGAGAGCCATCTACAAGCAATTGCAAGACTGTACACGCGCCAATCTACTGCGACTGAACTCCATATGCCAGTAATCCCTCCACTATCACAGCGAACTGGCACTGGGCGGGGTACGCTAATAATTCCGGGATGGATTCGAGAGCGGGCAGCCGATATGCTCTTTGAAGGTGGTGATGTGGATGAGAGTAGTGTCGCAGAAGTCATCCTGGATGCACTTCTAAAGGTATTATTCAACAACTTGGGCTGTTCGTCAAGAATCGACTTTGAAATGTTTTGATAGGCCCCTGTTGACTTGCGGAAGACATTTGCTTCTTCCGTCTTAGTGAGTGGTGGGACTGCCATGTTGCCCGGGTTTATCCCTCGTCTTCACGCAGAGCTATTGCGTGCTCTTTCACCACCCTCAAACCCAACACTCACTCAGCAGTCGAACACACCTCATAAATCCAGCCGGCCACCCTATGATCGATATGCTCCTCTTCGTTCACTCGTTCCGTATTTCGCAATCCTTAACAATCCATCTCCCCCGGCGCCGATGTCAGACAGAGCTCGTGCAAATTCTGGAAAGACACCTGCCTTCTCCCCTGCGACGTTGGCGTGGGTAGGAGGGTCTCTAGCTGGGTAAGTTATTATCGTATCATGCTTTCAGAGACCGAGCATCGCTTTAACATTTACATTCTTTATATCAAGATCTCTCAAAACAGGTGGGACCGAAGTGGCGCGTGAAAAATGGGACGAAGCTACCGCTGAACATGATCCTGACCAAAGTATGGATATTTCTGCGGATTTTGAGAGTCGAGCCATGCAAAGTCTTCTCCCAGATTGGACGCGGACACCTTTACCTACCGGGGCTCCCGCTGCTAATTTCCCTCATGCTCAGACTCAGGTTGGAGCTGCTTAATCAAAGTTTCTATCTGCCTTCTACATAAAACAATGTTGTATAGTTAATGAGTCTGTAATAAAAAGGTATGAAATGATTGTGGATGACAGAATAATTTGATACATCAATCGAACGAATTAATAAAGTGTCTGCATTAACAAGCAAATAGAAGGTCAAAATGAGGGAATTCAATGCATCGGAATGAAAGAATATGGTATCAGGCGGAACTGTCAGAAATGATGAGCGCCAACTTGTGCCCTTCTATGCAAGCAGCAACGTTCTCCCAGTCACCTTGGGAGGTGATAGGGTATGCGACTTTGCCTGTGGTTGCAGAGACCGCACAGCGGTGCGAATGATCGCTGAGAACAGATTTCGATAATGGTTGCATGAAGGTTATCTTGAACGAATCGGAGAGAGGAATGCCTTCCTGTCCAACAAATTTGCTTAACAGGCGCTGGCGGAGGTCCTTGTATGAAATATCATCGGACACGCGAAGGACGATGAGCGAATCATTATATTTTGCCTTGATTGTGATTGTGTCTGGAATCGCGGTCATAGTTGTAGAGATCGAAAACGTAGCAGATTTTGCTGGCGATGTTGGCACATGCGAAGGTGATGTGGAATGTACATCGTTGGGATAGTTGGAACTTAAAGGAGTGGATGGGCAGCTCGATGTGATAGAAGGAGCAACGAGGACATGTGGGACTTCCATGTGAGGAATATCAAAGGAAGGGATTGGGAAAGATTCTAAGTATCAATTGTTAACGAAAGATCTTGTTCGTAGCTAAACTAAACGACTCACCAGCCAAGAAGGTATCCAGTAGATCATCCTCCGGATCGGACCAGTTGTCATCATATTCAGACACAGAGATTGGGGCAGAAACAACACGAGACCGTGGGGTGAAGGTACCGCTCAAAGGGGTCAGGGGCGATAAAGGCGATAGTTGATGGCTATTTTGTGCGCGAGGAAGTACCCCATCAATAGACACATCCGTCATAAAAGTGGCGATGCTGCTCATGGAGGCCCTATGGGAAGAACGTTCAGCTGGTAAGGTAAAGTTCATGCCCTCCAGGATGCCACAGGCAGAGTCGACAGTTTGCCAAGATTCACGCAGGGATCGATTGGCTAAAATAGAAGTGGATTAGTAGAGGGGATGACACGTATTGGTAAAGACGTACGGATTGCCGATGATTCTTCGGTGGCTAGGGGGACGTCCGTAGCTGGAGGGGGGGACAGGAATATCCGTCCGTGCCGGTCTGGGTTGACGTCTCCGGCAGAGCTCTTGCGTTGACGCCTGCTGACGGGTGGCGGGTTGAGAGGGGCTTCCGTCTTGAGGCAAACCTCGCGTCCTTCGGGGAGGTCAACGAGAGCGCATGGGAGACGCTCTTGAATATAGGTTGACTGCCACTGAACTGGATCATGGTCAAAAGTGATAGTAGGCAAGTCGTCAGCGACCGCAGGTATTGCTACGTTCGCTAGGACAGGGCTGTCGAAGCTGCTGTCAGATGGCGTTGAGGGTGAGAAGTTTGAAGATCCTGTAGAGGGTGCGCGTCTGCGACCATTGGGCAAAGGGGACCCATCACTAGAGCTTGTACTCGCTTTGCGATTTCTGGGCGCCACTGGAGAGGGACTAACGTGTCGGCAAGAGCGGTACGTAGTATGTGAGGTGGTGATAGATTCCGGGTAGCGACTAAGATCCTGGGAGCTAGTATTTGAAGGCGAAAAGTACATTGAAAAGATGCTACTTGTTACAGAGTTCCGGGACTTTGAATTTTCTAGCCGCTGTTTGCGCTGCTTCTCAGTGATATCATGGTCCCTGCGCCAGTAAGCAAAGAAGTCAGTGACGACACGATCGTCTCGCATCTCGGAAACGAGCGCTGGTACGTTTTCTGCCCAAAGTGCCTGGACGAAAGCTGCGAGTTCTGCTGCTCTCTGATCAATGGTAGCCTGACTAGCACGGAATACAGTGCCTTTCTTGGTAAGTGCAGGCACATAATCGTGGAGATCGCGACCGACAGAGTTGGGGTCGGGGCCTGGTGGCAGTGACTCCCAAGAGGAGGCCGCATCTTGCTTGTAAAAGCCGTTTCGTTTGATTCCTTTGCCTCTCTGGAGACGCAAGCGCTTTGCACGAGCCATACGGCGATATTCCTCTTCAAGAGTGCCTTGGAAGGCTAAACAATCTTCCCAACGTCGCCAGATATCATACTCAGCGAGAGAGCTGATGGAGGACATGGAAGATCGATCATCACGGGCTATGGGATAAATCCGCATTCCATAAACATGACCACCGCCTGGTATATGTTATCAGACTATGGTACAGGGATTTATATTTTGATTACTCACTCATCTTGGTGGGTTGTAGCATTTGAACAGAGAAGCTTGAAGGCGCTGGGCGCTGTATGGCACGTTTATAGAACTAGAAAAGCAGACATTTAAGTAACAATATCGTCAAAAGGTATTGAAACATACATCGGCTCTCGTTGGTCCATCATCATTTCCTTCAAACTGCAGAAAGATACGCTTAGCATAGATAGAGCGAGTTTAATTAGATGACCCACAGTCGGATACGCTACAGCTGCGCTGAACATGGGTGCTTTATGACGAAGAGACGACAGGCGTCGCTCGAACAAGTGCAGAGGTTGGCTTGAGAGCTGGTGGGGGAAAGTGAGAAGGATAATCTGAGGCTGAGGGCGCCATTTTGTTGAGGATCCTTATTGTCTTTGCGCAGTGGTATGAGCGTTATTGTTTTGAAAGCCATGGACCTGATCCGATCCGATCATAATATAATAATAGCCGGACCAAACACTGGTCTCGCGGGTTTCGCTAACCCACAGCTATTCTTATTGTCTTTGCACTTCGATATGGCTGCCCACAGCGCGTCAGCGCCCTCAGATATTCTTGGCTGTCAAAATTACGGACCTCGTTGCGCCATTGTCTGCCATAATCAGTCTCTCCGATGAAATTACTGTCTACCCAAATCATATTCTCACAACTCAGCCTAAAATGACAGCGATGGAACTTATGCACCCACTTTTTCTACTTCCCTGGAATGCCATACTTTCGCCGCCTTTAATGCTCTGACTCCAAGATAAGTTAAAAATACGAGAAATTTCGTGTGGAATACTATGGGTATTCGAGCATGCAACACGCGTTACAGTCCTATCTTTGGTATCGCTCACGACTAAGATAAGATACTTGTCGGGATAAAACCAACACACGAGTAAAAATACGACACCATCTTCCAAGGCAGCTCTCATGTGGTTGTGGAGCTGGAAACTGGAGCTATAAGAGTAGCCGTGAGGTGTGGCATTCCCCTGTTGTCACTGGCAAATACTTTCCAATGGCTGGTGGACACAACAAACCAACGCCTTTCGAAGAAAAGGACCCGCCTACGACAAGCGAGAAGTTTAACCCCAAGCGTGATAATATTGAAATAGCTAACAGCATAGGATCCGACTCAAATGATTTCGACGTACTCAGAAACGAGCGCGATATTGTTACACACGTTATCAGCATCGCAGATGACCCATCCTTGAACCCATGGACACTTCGTGCTTTCATCGTCGGTATCGGGCTGTCGACTTTTGGCGGTGTTCTTGGCAAGTATATGCTCTCACATCGTTCACCCCACCACTGAACCAGTGAACCCATAGCCGAAATATATTATTTCAAGCCCGTAAGCCATCTGATCATTAATACTATATAAGATACCAAATTAAGAGCAGCAAACGGTCCTGGTCTCTACCATGTTCCTGGCTATCATCTCCTATGTAATGGGAATGTCTCTCGCCAAAGTTGTCCCTAGGCACGGCATCTTTCGCTACTTGAACCCGGTATAACAGGCCTTACCTTTCAGCTCATCTATCGACTGACCCCTGGTACCAGCAACCTTTCAACAAAAAAGAGAATGCTTTCATCGTAATCATGGCAAGCGCAGCGGCTAACTCGGCACTTGGCACTGAAGTGCTGGCAGTGCAACGACTGTTTTATAATATAACCCCAAACCCGGGAGCTAGCATTTTGTGAGCCTGAATTGTTTTATCTATGTCCAGTCCTGATACTTTGCGCCGTAGCTTGCTCTTCTCTAGCCAGTTATTAGGTGCATCTTATCTCGCCTGTTTTGGATGCTCGCTGATCAGACGATCGTAGGCTATGGCATTGGTGGCCTCTTCAGATGTCAGTGTGTTCCTCTTACAACACTTTTGCTACACTCACACAAGATGTACACCAGCCGTCCTGCTATATCCGTCCAAGATGCTGTATCCTGGGGTTTTACCATTAGTCTCGATGTTCGACGCACTATACAAAGATGCAGCTGGGGCAGCAAAGAAACTTAAATTATTTTGGATCGTGTTTGGCATGTGAGCGAATTCAACTTGGCCTTACCCCCATGGCTATGGACCTCCTTTCATCCAGCATTTTCATATGGGAGCTGTTCCCAGAATGGATGTTCCCCCTACTCACGGGTTTCTCCGTTTTCTGTCTGGCCAATCCCCGCTCACAAGACTTCACACGGATATTCGGAGGCTCCAATGGGAACGAAGGTCTAGGCTTGCTATCCATATGTTTTGATTGGCAGTATATCTCCGGAGGTATGGTGACATTCATCGACATTCATCGCGAAACCTGCGATACTGACCACTAGCCTCGTGAAAAGGCTATAACCCAATGGCAATTCCTCTCCAGGCTCAATTTTCGAACTTTATCGGTTACATTCTATGCATGTGGGTATTATATGGTTTATACTCCCTGATATTTCTGGTGATATTTTGCCACAGAGTGGTCTTTGTGGCTGTATACTATAATAATATTTGGCAATCCAAGAACTTCCCTTTTGTAAGAGAACTTTTAGCGGTTCTTCATGCCTCTGATTTCTTTTAATATTCTAGCTCTCGCAAGAGCTCTTTTACCAAAATGGCACAGTGTATGACCAACTCCGCATTCTCAACGATAAACTTGAAGTAGACCCAGCTTTATTGGCACGGGAGGGTTTGGTAAGTCATAACCACTTCCAATAAGGAAAATGTCCCATTTCAGCACAGCCTTTTTATGCCGGAAGCTGGGTCGTTCAGCTTCTCACCACTAACCTTGGTATGGCTGCTACATTTACCCATCTTCTACTTTGGAATCGCCATGATATGCGGAACGCTTGGATATGGATGAAACCCGCTGAGCTTCGGCGTATGTGGAACAACTTCGATTTGAAGTTTTGGAAGGATGACGGCATGAGAGAAAAGAATGGCGGCCGAGACGAGGACATCGATCCCCACTATCGAGAAATGCTCAAGGCATGTCCTTTTGACCTCCCTTTATGCATTGTGCCTCACTACGCCACAGTACGCCGATGCTCCCAACAGCTGGTACTTGATCACCCTTTTAATATCAATCGTCATGGCACTTGTTATTATATACAAGACCGACTCCACACTTCCTTGGTACTATCAAGCAATCTGTGCTTCACGTCCTTTCCGACTGATTCATTTTGGCATAGGTGGGGATTCTTAATTGCTATTCTTTTGGCGACGTTGTCGATCCTCTTCTTCGGGACGTTGTTTGCTATCACGGGACTACAGTTTATCATCCAACCATTCGTCCAGGTAAGCCTAATATGATACTACATGGGTATAGATAATGTCATTTATGTTCACAGATGATTGGAGGCTTCATACACCCTGGAAAACCAATGGCCAACATGTACTTTGTGCTTTTCAGCTACAGTGAGTATTCAAACTGTATCTGGATCCTAACTGAATCACTGCTAGATTCTGTTAATCAGGCGCTACTCTTAATGCGAGACCTCAAGATAGCACAATGTCCGTAGGATATCTATCCAACACTTTACCGAGGCTGACGGAAGTTCCCACAGACACGAAGCTCCCACCTAGAGCGGCATTTACTGCTCAGATATTTGGAACACTGTTTGGAGCGATTTTGAATTATGGTATCTCGTCTTTCACCGCCACCTTGCACAAGATATTCACTTTTTCAGTCTTAATGAACTCGATAATCGATAATCAACGCGAGATCTTACTATCCGTGGAAGGGACAAATATATGGTCTGGTCAGCAACCTCAACAATATAATTCTCAAGCCATTGCATGGGGCGGATTAAGGTGCGAAACCACCGGTATCAAACACTCCAAGCTGACGTCTTATAGTCACGAGCTTTTTGCTGTTGGAAAACGATATCAGTTTGTCGCATGGGCCTACGTTATCGGCCTGGCAGTTCCTATCCCCTTCTGGCTCGCCCATCGTTATTTCCCGAGGTTGAGGGCTGATTACCTATACACCCCCATCATTTGGTCAGACCATGTTATCTATGATGAGAAAAGAAATTGACGCAGAACGGCAGCTACTACATCGGATGGCTCTGCGTTGGCATAAACTCGTCTATTTTCGTATACTTTTCCGTTGCATGGTTCTCGCAGTGGTGGTTGAGGACGAGATATCCCAAGTGGTTTGCGAAGTATAACTATATTATTGCGGCCGCCCTTGACGGTGGTACACAGGTATGCAAATATGTTTCGCACTGTGCTAATGTCGCTGTAGCTGAGAGTAACACAGGTTATGGTATTTTTACTTTCCTTTGCTGTACAAGGTGCTTCTGGGGATTCGCATCTGTTTCCTCAATGGTGCGTTGTTCGAATTAATATCGGCTTTCGTTTTACTGAAAACCAGCAGGTGGGGTGCAAACCAGAACGGTGAGTCTATATTAAGAGCGCAGAAGGTCTGAGCTGATTGAATCATTGGTGCACTTTCTTTTAGGAAACTATGACCGGTGTGCTGTCATTGAGTCATAGAGACCTACTGTACCGTACGGTCCGTACCTGTAGACATAGCACTACATACTCAGTTGTGATCAGAACACGTGACATTAAGCCGTTTGAACCTGCCACACAAGTTGCTTGCTTACTCCACCTATACTACCCTCAATCTATTACTCCCGCCTAGCCACGCCATCCTATATTTCTATCATGGTACAACTCACTCACAGAAGCCCAACGCCCGTATGTGTGTTCCCTCACGCCATGTTACGTTTTTATCAGTAGCAAACTAGACGTCCCCATATCTATCCGACGATGGCCACTGGGAAGATATCGAAGACATCGAAAATCATCCCAGGCCATCTCCACCTTCTACATCTATGCGTATTGGCGTGTCCTCACCCCGCAAACGCAGAGCCACACACAGGCCCGCATACGTTGCAGCTTTGGCCCGTAAGCCACCTCCCGTCCCTCCTCCAACTCAAATCATCAAATCCCATCGCAACGTTGTTGAGCGGAAGCAAATCATTGATGGCGCCTTCCAAGGATTCTCCTTCACTTTTCGTTACATTCTGGATATTTTTGTCATTGCGATTCGGATGCTACGCTGGCCGCTGGCCCTATTCCTTTTCTTCTGGCTGCTCGCCTTTATGGTAGGTAAAGTTACCAACACTTTACAGAATATGTTCCACCCTCTCTGCTTTCTACCCGGTTTGCACGGTTCCAGGATTTGCGTTGCCCAAGTACAGACAACTGAAAGTACGAAAGCACCCCGTTGGGCGGATTACCCCCAGATGGTTGAAGTTCAGAGCACCACGTTCGAGCACCTGCTTGATGAGTCAGTAAGTGGCTCTGGACTATCTCTCGAGATAAAAAAAGTCGAGATGGCAGCTGCGGATCTTGCTATCCTTGTTCGCATCAGCAATCTTAGCTCACGAGAAACACTGGGTGATATGTTGGTTGAGTTTATCGGGGATGCTAAAAAGACTGGGCGGGATCTACAGAAACTTAGCTCCAAGATTGGAGGAGCTGTTGATAGGTAGGTCGTCACAATTTTTTGCACTTTACTTCGTCCCTGATGATGTCTATGTAGTATCATGGCGGTCAATGATTACGCTCTTCATCAAATT
The DNA here is from genome assembly GCA_018221785.1 of Calocybe gangraenosa. NCBI lineage: Eukaryota > Fungi > Basidiomycota > Agaricomycetes > Agaricales > Lyophyllaceae > Calocybe > Calocybe gangraenosa. The sequence continues at coordinate 29,101 of JABCKK010000058.1, forward strand.
GAAGCGGCTCGCTCCAGCCCTCGAAGTATTTCAAATATGTATGGCCTCATTCCGACCCAAAGACACAGAAACGAAGTTATTCTCCGTACGTTTGAAGAGGCTATGAGCGTTTTATCGAACTCCCTCCAACGTCTTATCTTGGAAGCGGAAGCAGATCTAATGAATCTAGAAAAGCTCGAGGAACGTCTCTCGTTACTACACGAGGTTGTGGCACGTGAAGATATTGCGGTGTCCGCTGCCAAGTTTGAAATACTCGCAGAACTGTGGACCATCTTAGGCGGTAATCGAAATCAACTGCGGAATTTTGATGAGAATCTTCGTCTGTTGAAGAACCTTGGCTTGTACCGCCAAAAAGCGTTGGCCCACGTTGCAGCTGCTTTGCAGGCTCTAAAAGCGACGAGCAGTGACATGGAGGATCTTCGTGAACGTGTTTCAGCGCCGGAACTGACGGGATCGAAGATTCCCGTCGAAGTTCACATGAAAAGTATCGAAGGAGGGCTGCAAAGGTTGCGCGACGGCAGAGTACGTTCCCGGAAGCTGGAAGATGATGCTATACGACGCGTTCTTGGAATCACAAGCGAGGCGGACGAGTGATGATTTGGAGTGCTGCATTCTTTTTAACTTGGTGGCGTACCATTCCTTATTGTATTTGTATAAAGACACCGTCCGGAAGCACTTGACGACCACATGTATAACTATCCGACTCATTTGTACAACAAAAGTTATGGAAAAGTACACGTGGATTATTGATCCATATAGTTTATCTGCACATTGAAAGGCCCCTATGTGTCTTGTATTCTTGCGGGAAGCCTTCCATGAATCAAGTCACAACCCGTAACGGAAGAACTGAAAGCTATTTAAAAACGTGCCTCGTGCACTGGGCGCACTGGCAAAATGGATGATGCATGCAAGTTATGAAATTAGGTAGGCGAAAGAAGCAGCTATGTATTCGGTATAGATTGTCAGCCGAGAGAAGGCCCTGATGATGATGATGATGGGTTGATGGGTGGTTGAACTAAGATTTTGGTGGCGTGGGGCGAAGTATCTCATCAAGGAGCTCCGCGATCTTCCGACGTGCATCGTGTTTTTCCTCTTGGACGATTTTGAGCTCCGCGTCACGTCGATGGGCCAGCTGGGCCTCATCCGATAAGAGAAGCAAGAGTTTGGTGGAGTGTGTGATGGCCAACAGAGAGTTGGCCGCTCGGACCTGTGTACTATGGGCTTCTAACAATGGACAAGCAAAGAAACAAAAAGCAGGGCGCACCATGGACTCTGCACGAGATTGAGCTTGGAAAGACTCTTGAGCGATACGAAATTTGTCCTTGTCACCAATCTGAGGGGGTAGGGTTCATGTTGTGTTTACTATGTAATGGGTGAGGAGAACATACGGAAGCTAAGCTGACGAGATCGACCATGCCATCCACGAGAGTTTCAACTTCCATGTCAACACGCTTGTTCCATTCTTCTTCGACGGTATCGAGATATTCTGTTGAACTTTGTTCTATAGATGCCTGTGCAGCATTTCCCCGTGATAATTTTGCGGTTGGAAGAGCGGATGGACGGGAGACGTCAGTTTGTGGAATGTCGGACATGTTAGTCCGTGTTGTAGGGCGCACGTTTGATATACTCTATTTTTTGTGCTACTAGTGCTAGACCTGTTCAAGTCATACGTTCCACAGGACTGAGCTGAGCGACGTATCAGTGATAATGGGTAATAAAGTGACGTATGGGGCAAGCTGGTACAGTGACTTCCTTGAGGCTGCTATAAAGAGCAACATCGCATTAACGACTATCTCAAGAGAGATTGCAGCCCTGTGGATCATTTTATCCGAGTTTTCCGGGTTTGAAATGAACTTGAGGGGTGTGGGACCGGCGCTGATATCCATGCGGTTGGTTCGTTCTATCTTATCTCGTCTAAGGATCTTGTCAGGCACTACATACGAGTATCAGTACAACTCATACATACGAATACGATCCCACAATACAAACCAAGCTAAAGCACGAGTTCTGAAACCGATCGATATTTTTAAACTCCGCCCTTACCGAGATCCCAATTGAACCCAGCTGCTGGCGCCTGTCTTGTCAGGGAACGAGCCTGTTGCCATTTTCACCGTCAGCTCATCTCCTCTCATCCTCTTACCATCATCACCATAATAATAACAACTGGGTAGCTTTTTTTTCTCTTCCTTCTTGCCTATATGCGCCCTGACTTGAGCTCATGTGTTCACTTTCTCTATCCCAAGATCCGCCGTCATCGGGAGATACGCAGATTCAAAAGCATCTCCTGATCAAAATCTCACCTTCAGTGGGGACATGGCGAGCTCAACTCACACCCAGCAGTCAAGATACTCCCTGTCCATCTCACAAAACTCTCGAGACGAAGCTGTTCGCCTGCCATCCATAAAAGATTTAAATTTTCACTATTCCCGTCGCCACACTTCTCAAGATATACCCCCACACAACCAAAATCCCACAGTTACCCACACCGAACCTCCCATAAACTCTCAAGAAAACTCTGTTCGCTGGGCACGCACAAATCTACAGCCGCAGACACCGTCTCCGACTACTGCGACAACAACAACACCATCAGGCCACATTCAACACCACCAACAGCATCAACAGCACCCTCATCAACAGCAACATACTCCCCCTCTGTCTGCAGGTCATGAACCTCTCCCAAAGAACGATTATTCTTCCAAACAAGATGGTGCCTTTCTGACACCTGGCATGCCGCTGTCGGCACAGTCGACGCCAGTCCCAGGTTCGGTCACCATCGGTCCAGGGACTCGTGGTGACGATACTCCTCACTCAAAACGACGAAGGAGTTCTGGCAATATGAACATTAACCGTGATGCTCCTAGTCCTCATGTAAGCCTATATCTACTTGTTCATGCCTCCTCTTTTTAAAGAAAAAGTCGCGTTTCGTGTCGTTTCATATTGGTTGCCAAAAACAAAATAGCAGCCTCCTTACCCCCACTATGCATCGTATCCTTCTGCACAGCAGCCCCAGCCAGCGTATTCCCAGATGCAGCCGCCCACATCCCACCAAGGCCATCCCGTTCAACCTCCGCTTGAACATCCTCATGCGCAAGTTCCAGTACCTCACCCTAGCTACACAAATTACTCGCACCAGCAGTACATGCCCACTCGCGTCCATCCTCATGCCCCTCCCCCTCAGCACCAGCACCAGCCAACTTCCACCAACCCATATCCTTCTCCCGCTCCTCTCCCTCCCGCTCAAGCTCCATGGGAGCAGACCCATCATGCACAACCGCATGCACAGCCGCCTCAACATCCACACCAACCTCCCCCTACACAACTTCAACATCAGACACATAATCAACCTGCTCACCCTCCAGTTCCTCAACACGCCCAACACGCCCAACATGTTCAGCATCATCACCACCCAGCGCATGTTATAACCCATCATCAACCACCACCCCCTCCGCCACCTCAACACCACATCCAACATCAACAGCATCATCAGCCCCAACAAAACCTTCCACCCCCTCCACAAGCGCATCACCCCCAACAACATGCACAGGTCCAGCCGCAGCAACAACAAGCCCCTCCGCAGATGCAACACCCTCAGATGCCTTATGCTAGAACCACGTCAATCGTTCCTATCGATACGCGAAGTCAGTATCCTGTGGCTGGACAAGATCGAGCGCCTTCTGTCTTGTCTCAGGTATGTTAACTACTATTTACTATGACATCAAACGCGGTCTCAAGAATTATCAGATCGTGTCACACTGCTCGGCATTGTACAAATTTGCTAGTCGATACGGTCTGTAGTTCTTGCATCCTCTATCGTTCACGCTCATCCTTATCTTACCATAAATCATCAGTTGAAATCCAGTACAACGCGCCGGATGTTTATCCCACCCCAGAGGAACTAGCCGAAATGTCCCATAGAGCTGTTGAAGTCGTCCGACTTGTGGAAGAGTACCGCCGCCTCCATTTTCCGGAATCCGAACGCGGCAAGATAGACACTACGGCGGTGATCACCCCACCAGACGATCACCGACCACCGAAGCGTCCATGGGAAGATATGTCACAGGAAGAAAACGCCGGTGCAACCGAGTCTGCTGCTTCTTTCGCCGAGGTAGTTGTCAAACAATAATATACTTCTGCTGTCATATCTCACTAGGGTGTGTCATTCTACAGCAGCAATATCCCACTCCTGTCGACAAAGCCCAATCTACCGCGGAACAAGACATGGAGATTATTCGAACGAAACGAGCGACCAGCACAGCTGGTGGCTCGACTTCTGCCGGACAGCCGAAAAGCAAATACAGAAAAAGAAGTGTGAGTAGTTTTGTTTATAAAAATAATTAATGTTACCCCTACGGATGTTGACCCTGGTTGCCACGATTTGGTCTGGACAGCGGGCAACTCCTCCAGGTAAATGCCATTCCTGTAATATTCGTGAAACTCCGGAATGGAGACGAGGGCCCGATGGCGCCAGAACCTTGTGCAATGCGTGTGGTCTACGTGAGTACTTTTTAAAATAGTTCCATTCTCGGAACCTTGGCTAACAGACTAACCCGTTTTGTTTCTGCTTCTCCCCCCTGATGACGATGGTAGATTACGCAAAGTTACAGCGCAAACATAACAAGCAGGCCGGGCCAAATGGAGAACCGCCCCGCATTGATATGGAGACTTTACGCGCGTCCGCACGTGCAGCAGACATTGGAGAAAAAACTCACACACGTTCAAAGAACAATTCGCGCTCACAACAACAATCGACCGAGTCTACTTCACCTATGGAAACAGGGAAACCGCTCCCTCAACAGCATCACCAGAGTTCGTTTCAGGTTGTATCCATGATGCCACCTGACTCCTCCATCTCATCGGCCACACATTCTGACGCTGGTCGTGTTTCGTCGCAACAACAACAGACGCAACAGCAACAGCCTCATCAGGCGATGCAACAACTAGCATCTATGGCTGCAGCTGCTCCTCCGCCTTGGTCAACATCTGCACAACCATCTGCTCCGGCTGGACGCGGTTACGCACCTGATCAACTTCAGCACCAGTCTTTCATGAGAACGACTCATCAAACCACGAATCATAACACCTCACCCCGCTAATATTTAGGATACTTTCTTGTCGCTGATAGTCTTTACTTTACCCTGACGTCACTTGTTGGTATCAACCCTATTTGTTCATTGACCGCCTTGCCCATCATCCTAGCTGGGGGTTCTCATTCGTATAACTTCGTTCTATACCCGCGTATCCCTCTGATTCACAGCGCCTGTATAACGGCTCATCTCATTTCATTTACTCATTTGACACCATGCTGAAGCCCTTGTAGTATTGTTTTCTTCCCGTATTGTTTTCACTATCTCGTATACATATCCAAGTTTGTCCTGTCACTATTACAATTTAATCTAATTGTATTTTTCTGTGGGTGTCACTTTTCCCTTTTTCCGCTCTCTTTGGGTGCCATATGAATTGGAATGATCCATCTATGCTGCCAGTCTCCTGTAGTGATCGACATACAACTTGGTAGGCATCTCGAGTCAGGTGGCATCCTTCCTAAAGTAGTACTCAAGGATCCTCCAAATAGACGTTAAACAGATCCTGCGATGACTTGTTGAATTGTATGTTGTCAACGAACTTGTAAGGGACAGAATGATATGTCGAAGAAGAAATATATGACACATGTTGATGGCCATCCCGCCCCTGACTTACTGACGAGCCTTCATAGCCCCACGGCGATAACATCTAGTAACCTTGATATCGCTAAGACCTCCAAACGACGAAGCCAAAAAAGCTCCCATCTTAGGTGTCTATTATAGACGCCTGGCGATCGATTAGCTTACACCGATCGATCGATCAATCACCAATTCAGAATTCTCCCGTCAACGCCTCAATTACCAAAACAAAGAGAGAACAGTACACCTTATGTTTTTTTTTCTCTTTTTCACATGCACTACATACTGTACATTGTTCTTACGTGATTGTTTTTGAATCATTTTAATCATTATAGCCGCGTTTGTGAGCGGCTCCTCCATGCACGTTATGGTCCACCTTGACACCCTGCTGTTCCCAAATCACCAGCTGACGGTCCTTTGCCTGCTTGCCTGTCAACTTCTCGTAATCCGCCACCGAGGTCGGCTTCTCGCCATGAGGTGTGGCACGCAGAGCATGTCGAGTGGCAGGCCAAAAATCGAACGTTGCGGAATGCGTCACAACCTAGTACAACAAAGCGTGTTCAGAAACGTTCTGGGGGTAGGGAGCCACGCTTTTTCAAATGAAAGGAAGATGGGAGATGCCTACTCTGTTATCCCATATCGCAACAGAATTAGGTTCCCATTTGAAACGGACCTGATGGTCAGGATTTTCTCCGATCTGACGGAAAAGGAATGTCAAGATTGCATCCGATTCGGCTTTGGGTACACCCATGATACGCCGTGTAAATCCTGTTTGACGAGTCCCAACCCAGTTTCAGTGTTCCACGTTGGAGAGAAAGAAACTAGGGTGTGCCACTCATACCAGGATTGACGTAGACACTCTTCCATCCGGTGGCAGGATGGACACGCACTACTAGATGAACAGTTTCAATTTCTTGCCTCCGGACGTGCAGACCAGCTGCCCTAGCTCCTTCCGCTTGATCGACGGCGCTATGTAAGGCAGTCAAGCCCTCCAGGTAAAATTGGAACCCTGGGCTTAGAGATGAATATAAAGCGTATCTAGGAGAGGTACCATCAATAAAGCAGGTTAGTTGACATGTAGATTTAGATAAACTATACCCGGAGCTCCAAAGGGTGTCTCCACCGACTTCGGGTCCAGTGATAACTTTCAAGGAAGTAGCACCTGGGGGCTGAATCTCGTAGGACACCTGTAAAATTCGTTGTACAATACCATCGTTGAACTCAATTCTTGGTTTTAACATACATCGGAATGCCAAAGCTCGATTTTAGAAAAGGCAGCAGGGTCCGGGCGACGAGAGGAATCGTTGTACACCACTGTATGGAAAACGTAAGCGTGTTACCCGGGTTATTTCTATTTAGCAGGGCCAAACCATGAACTTCCTCCAATCCATTTCTAGGAATTGGGGTAGTAGCATGCTTGTGAAGTGGGCCAAAGTAACGGGCAAGGTCAAGCTGTTCATGGATGTTAATCTCCTGTTCACGAAAGACTATCCAACTCATGTCAAAGAACGGGTTTCATGTCATAGTTGTGCCAAAACCACATACAGACAACGCCTCGTTCGGCCACCAGGAGAGCTCTATTTCAGATTTGTTTATCAGTGATAACAGAAACTCTCCATTAAGTAACCTTGTTTACAGTTCATCTTTCTGAGGGTCAGAGAGATGCCTAAGATCGATCCCCAAAATTTCGGTCCCAATCACGGGTGTCAGATGTCTAACTGTCTGAGCGACGCCAACTAGGTTTTGCTTGGACGGATTGGCGGACAGTGCACGTTCAGTAACGTTCACTTTGCTCAAAGGCTCCCAAGACACCTTTGGGAATGACGGCTGATCTCGACTCGGTGAGTAGGTCAAAGCTACTTGAAGATGCGCTTCGGCTGACCTTGAACTGAGCATAGGGATAGTTATTATCTCCATCATCCCCAACTGATGGTGAATAGAATGGATTAAAGACTTTAGTTTCCGCCTTGAGGTTGGGCTCCGCGGCCTGAGGCCCTTCGTTGACTGCAACGGGTGGCATTTAGACAAGGACAATTGATCACTTTTTTTTGTAATATTGGGTTTATGGTTTGCCCCGATGAGAGAAGTTGGCGTGTATTTTTCTGCCTATTGCGCGATTTGGCGAACGTGACAGCCCAGCCTTTTCTACCAATTCGGGTGATTATGATGCACAAGAACCTGGTATACTGAACAAGTTCTCAAGTGATAGGTAATGTGACCCACGCTTGTATCAAAGAGTTATTCATTTAGATGAATGATGACGTTTATGGGACCTTTGTATTATCAT
>JABCKK010000059.1:0-26431 GCA_018221785.1 Calocybe gangraenosa
AAAGCAAAGTGCTCGGATCAGCATAACTAGTGATAGGTCTCGTCGGTAAACTTTATAATCAGTCTCTGTTGCTTTTTGTTGTCCCTCAAAGTCTCAAGCGTATTGTCAATCAATCATCGTAGAAGAACACGCCAAAAAAAAAACACGGCATGCGTGGAATTGATCAATTCGGTGGGCAGTGTGCTTTGTTTTTGCCTGTGGAAAATTAGTTTGATGAATAACAACGAGAATCAAATCGGAGTGATGGCAATTCTCCCCAATTGCCTACCCTCGACCCTGTCTCCTTTTTATACCGGTCTGGGACAGACACACACATGTTATATGCAGGTAAAATCATGGGACAAAGTCAATGCAGGGATGATCAAAATGTACACCGCACAAGTACTGCACAAATTCCCCTGTGGTGCAGCATTCCATGTTTGGGTCTCTGTTGGTTTATGATGGACCTGGTGACGCAGAATGGCCGTCATTCATTGACAGTTGACTATTTGTAGGACAGGTTTGGGAATCCCCAGCGTCATATGAAAAAATGGTCTAAAAAACATAAATGCATGACTATCTTGACAACTGCTATCGTGGCACCCTAAATTGCTGTCGCTCCTCTGCTTAGCATATTCCTGCTCCATTCAAGGCCGCCTCTCCCTTCCTCCGCTAACATTTGTTGACTAAGTGGTCGAGTCCTTTCAGGCATTCAAGTGCCGCATTGAGCTCTGTTTCTATTAATGGTCCGATTCCCCACTTCAACCTCAAGGCGTTGACCTCAGCAGGGCTCATCCGGAGGTGAAACCAATCAGTTGATAGCGGCTTCTTGAGGTTATCTCTTGGGACCACGCGTAGTTCGCGGTATACAAATTTCCCTTGCGAATCTGTGATCCATGTCTGTTGTGCTGAGCAGTCACTACGCGTTGTCGTCACTGCAGCAACGAAAACTTCGTTCCTGTCATTTGGATGACCCAGGGGGATCATTGGTCCATCGTCTGGTGACGGCTTAGATGCATTGCAAGACTGGTCAACATGGCTATCATTCTGAAGTCAAATATGTGACCCACAGAAATACCCACAGTCCTATCAGGCTTCGGTACATGTCGATACGGAAACCCAATAATTATTGGGCAGAGCCTTTCCATGGCGTCTGTTCGTGATTGGGGTGGATTAGGGGCTTGAGCTTGGAGAGTGGCGCCATTACTGGGTTGTGGCGCGTTGGGGCCATTGGAGGCTTGAGGCTGTTGATAAGAGAAAGAGCATAGCAAGAATCAAAAGGGTGCTCTTACAGTTTTCCTTTACGGCTTCTCGAGCCTCCGCCATGTCTGCTTGCGTAATTGAGCCCAGGCCCCACTTCATTCTCAGTGTTCTGATCAGGCGGATATCTATTGCGCCGCGCAACGGATGGTCTATTACCGGCGACCAGTCCACAGAGTCCACTACGATCCCATGCAGCTCAAGGCATACCATTTCCCCATTGTTTGTGTACCGCTCATACTGTGGAATCGAGCTACTGGGATTACACACAGTAGTCACTACGGCAACGGGTATCATTTCCCACATATCGCGTCTAGTATGGCTCGTTGCGTGAGCTAGAACAATCATTGGTCCCTTGTCCGGTAATGACTAAAAATGCCCAGTCAAAACGAGTCAAACGACCCACAAAGATACCCACCTGTCCGTTAAGACTGAAAGGATACACACACCCAACCCGCGGCTTTTTGGGTACAATCGAATTATAGGTTCGAGCTTGGATAGTGGTCTCATCGTCGATAGATGACAAACCGTCGTAATTGCGAACTTGGGGCGAAGGGACAACAGCTGCCAGAACAGCTGATAGGAAACAGAGCAGAGAAAGAGTTAAAAGAGCGGGCATAGGAGCTAAGCTCACGACGCGATAAATGCCACAGGACAAGGGAGTGAGAACCAGCTCACCAAAGAAAAAAGTGTAGTGTACCCCTCTAGGCTTGCAAGTCTTTATTGCTACCACACTACCGTTGATGACCAGGCGTTGATTTGAAACTTGCGCCCAGCCTTACCTTTCGAGGAAGTACGAATCAAAATACAGAACACCTTGTGTGGCGACTATTTGTCTGCCTCCACTCGGTTCCAAACTATCCAGCTTACTGCTCAACCCCTCTCATATAATTGTGCTTGGGTTGATCTCTTCTCTTGTTAGGACAAAGTCTTTAACGTGCGGTTTGGGCTATGGCACGTTCACAATGAAAGCCGGCGCAACGGTACGGTGCCCCATCGGCTATCGGCTAGTAGGAGAATTGATGATATGTACGTACTTGTCTATCGAGCAACAATCTGATCTTCGGCGCGTGAGGCACTGCCCTTTGATAGGGGACTGTGTCGTTTAATTATCATCAAGGAGGGCTGTGTTACGGAATAGTACGGCGTTGTTCATGGCGGCGAACGTATGGAGCTTCGAGGGAGCCATCGATGTGTTACATAGACAAAAGGTGATGTAGGTGATGTAGACTATGTAGTAAAGTATGTAAAGCTATTCAATGTGTAATGAAATACATTGCAAATTACCGCGATCATACCGACGAGACAGCTCTAATAATCCCAAGTCCACATGACCAGCACAGCCTTGCACTGAAGGAGGTTCCACGGGAAGAGTACTGGCATCTCAGCTCGCAGGAGTCTGTCGAAGTGAGTTAGTTGAGTGGATTGTTAACTCCATTCTGACTAATTTTGTATACGTCTCAGGTTACACAGTATGATGGTTTGATAGAAAGAGAATATTTATGTGATGAGGCGCCAAATCCTTCAATGTGAGTTGTTTGAGTTGTTTGGGTGGATGTTTTGTGTTGACCGTCTGTGAATACGTCCTAGGGACTCGTACAACCTCATCTGGTGATTTATTTGGGGCCATCTGTTATAAGGGGCCATGTCGACACTCTTGGTATGGGTAAGGAGGCTAGTATTAGTATGGCCGTCTACCATGGGCAAAAAATTGAATCAAAGGATCTCTGGGAATGGGAGTATCCTTTGAAAAGGTCAGTGCGGCATGTCACCAAACCTGTAGGATAGCTCCAAAGCCCTCCGGAAAGTAACCGATGCAAATTCCTGTCTAGTCCTGCAGAAATCACAGATATGGAGACAAAGTTAAGACTTGACATATCGGCCCACTCTCCGGATGCAAATACCGTTTTATCGAGGGAAAAGGGTGTCTGGGTGAGTTAATTGGATAGACAGATGTTTTAGTCCAGTGTTGATACATCTTTAGACGACGCTAAAGCTCAACGTGATGTTCAATCTGGGTTCATCAGTTTTCAGAGGAATGACTGATGTTGCACGACTGATTGATGAGATTCCAAACACAGGCTCCATAAGCGGAAAGGACTTTGGACTTGAAAAATACAATCAGAGACGTCATTACTGGTCACTTCAAGGGTCAAATTTCGGGCTAATTTTCGGGCTAACACAGCTTGAAACCCCCCCCCCCCCGCGTTGGATCGGACTTAAATACACGTTGATGCCCGAGCATATCGCAGAAATGAGGCAAAGGTTGGGATTTGATGGTTGACAGTAATGGGGAAGCCCAGAGACAGTCGTGTTTCAAGGATTCAAAATCCTATGAGACATCATTAGTATGTATGTACATATGTGACAGGGGAGGGCGCCTACGTCTATGATGCTAGAAAACGGTCCCGAACTAGAGCAAGATCTTGAGTTGGTCTTGGTCCTGCTTCATGATGCGGCGTCCACATGTGGACCAACTGTATCACCATCGATGGAACAAGGCGAATCACCATGTACCCTCACTGGCCCTACGAGAGTCCCTGTTACTAGTTTCCTGTAGCACTTTACTTCCAAGGCTCCAGGTTGGGCCTTCAAGATAAAAGCCAAGCCAAGCCATCGCCATGCCCTCATTCTCGCTAATGCCCATCACTGCCTGACACAGTCGGAGCCCCTCTAAATTACGCACTTGTTCAAAAAAAAAAAGCTTGATAGAGCCGAGAGCACAAGTAAAGATGGCCCAGCATAGAAGCTCCGGCGTGCATGCTCAGTACCTTTCTCCCCAGAACCAGGACTCAGCTGTGTTGGGAGTGTATGAACCATGTTTCCAGAGGAGCAACGAGTAGACAGGCGCCTCCCAACGCCCGCTAACATCCCAGGCTTATTGAACTGGTTGAGTGTATAGAATTAAACCAACTGGATGCAAGATGGTGTGCATTACGTCAGCTGATCACCTTTTAATGTCAAGCTTCGTCGTCCCACAAAAAGAAATTCTTCATGAGTCCCAGCTGGAATGGTTCAAAACATCGCAGACATGTAAAGACATAGTAGAATATATAAACAACCTCAACGATGCCATCGTAGGTGTCAAGCTCACCGACCCCTGCTCATCTCAATCTTCTAGTATCGATCGTGTACTCGAAGTGCTTGATGGCGTAGAGGAGCTGGCGAAGCAAACACCAGCAGTGCATAATCCAGCATCAAGGTTTGGGAATCCAGCATTCAGAGTCTTTTATGACAAGCTTCAAGACGTGAGACATCGGTTCTTCCTAATACTCGTTGACCAAATAAATATCGCCATAGGCATCACCGACTTTTCACTCGAAAATCTTACTTCTCTCACCACCAGAAGCCGTTCAAGAAGTATCAGCCTACTTTGTTGAATCATTTGGAAACCGTACGAGAATAGATTATGGCAGCGGCATGGAGTTGAATTTTCTTTGTTGGCTGTGCGTACTACTGTTACTTCCGATCATGTCTGCTCGTCTTTGATATGTATTATCGTCATACTAGGCTATGCCTTCAGCGTCTCGGTGTGCTCAAGCAAACGGATCATAAAGCAGTCGTTATCAAGGTCTTTTGGCGGTGTGTTTAGTTGCTCTAACATAGGTCTCTCTCTACTATGACAACCCTTATGCAATCTCAAACAGATACATTCAAGTCATGCGCATCCTCCAATCCACATACTGGCTTGAGCCCGCTGGGTCACATGGGGTATGGGGACTTGACGACTATCACTTCCTTCCGTTCCTTTTTGGGGCTGGTCAGCTTAAAGGTCAGTCTATACTACTGGGGCTCCACTTTTGAATCAACCGCCCCTAGGACATAAATACATCCGCCCAAAGTCAATTCATGACCCCGAAATCGTAGAAGAACATGCAAAAAACTACATGTATTTCGCTTGCGTGGAATTCATCAATTCGGTGCGCAGTGTGCTTGTTTTTGCCTTCGTTTTTATTCATCAGATTAATGCTTACAGATCAAAACGGAGTCTCTGAGATGGCACTCACCAATGCTTGATGATATTTCGGCTGTGAGCCCCTACCCTTGACTCTGTCTACGTATCTCTTTTTTATACCATTCTGAGACACATATGTTATATCTAGGTAAAATCTTGGGACAAAGTCAATGCAGGGATGATCAAAATGTACACCGCACAAGTACTGCACAAACTCCCTGTAGTACAGCATTTCATGTTTGGATCTCTGTTGGTTTATGATGGACCAAGGTTGGAAAGTCAGAGTGATGATGGTTCATCAGCACATCAGCAGCCGGATTCGCATATGCACGGTCCAGGAACGGGATGGGGAGACTGTTGTGGTATACCCATACCTAGTGCTTTTGCTGCCGCTGCCGCCGCAGGAGGAACTAGCGACGCAAATGGAGATACGAAGAGAACACCTGGTGCGAGACTTGGTGATACTGCCGGTTTAAGGGGTATCAGGCCTGTACCTTTTGATTGAATGAAATGGAGATTTGCGGTGGTGAAGTTGCAGGTAGCATATGGGTAAAATCAATTGTCCTTCCAACTATATGTGACAAATCTTAGCTGTTTCTTACAACCAGGCTGAAAACCTCCCGATCGAATTCGATATCGGCCTTCAATCTAGGCTTACCACGTCGAATATAGACGAAGTTTACGCGTCGTGGAGTTGGGCGGTGCGGTACTCATGCGCCTCGCGAAACGACCACTTCTCCAAATATGCCATGACCTCGTCATTAAAACTTTCAACATCAGCCTTTCAAGCTTTAGCGGTTATGTTTCTTTCTAAACACGAAAGCTTTAACAACTCCGCAGATATACTAATAGAAAGAAATATATAGCGTCTCCGAAGCGTGGAGGTACAGAAACATCCAGGTGGGGGGCTGCGTATCTCGTCGTACCCAGCAAGAAGACATTTAACAGTACAGGCCTTGTGGTAGGTCCATATAGTGTCTCAGACTCGCTCTGCCCTGCCAGCATTGTGAGTAGCAGAGAAGGTAAGACAACTCTAGAGGCGATATTGTTGCCTCTGGCGCAAGAGAGTGCCTTAAGCTGTGTGAAACTCCGCGACGAGGCAGATGAAATCCACTAGACATCAACTCTTCATAGTTTGTGTCCTGGTTGACCAATGCTTTACAGTTCTCCGACAGTCAAGGACGGTTGGAACAGTGTGGCGATCTCATGATCATTTTTGATAGCCAACTTTAGATCATCAAACAGCTAAGAATATACCGTGGGCGATTCGAAGGCCTGTAACCAATGAACGCACCCAAAGTCGCGTGTTGCATTATCATGTCCACATGCGCGCTAGTTATATGCGGGGGTTCACCAGGAAAACCATGCGGTTTATACAATCATCTTCTGTACTTCTCGAAAGATCCTGGCCTACAAGAACTCATGGGCATCTCATTGAGCTGCGTGTCTCTTGAACCCCGAAATTATATCTGTTCAGAGTCTGTCTGGAGATGCTGTGTACGCCTCTCGCCCTCGTACTCTTTTCACAGCTAGTAGCGGCTGCCTTGCCAGATGGCCGGCCTCACGGTAATTTTATGCGTTTACCGGGTGTCCCCCGCGTCACCATAGCCAACCCCGACGCGCCTGTCGTAAGTCGCAATGGAACCGTGCTCCCGCCGTACAACACTACATACTTGTTTGATCAACTCATCGACCACAACAACCCCTCACTTGGGACATTCAAACAGAGGTTCTGGCACACATACGAATTTTACGAGCCTGGTGCGTGGTTTTCCACATATCAAGTAAACTGATTACGCATATTTTCATTGATAGGGGGTCCTATTATTCTCAGTACACCGGGAGAACAAAATGCCGATGGTAAGCCGTCAATCTTGTAACGACCTTCTCTCTCATGCCATATCCAAACTATAGGTTTCTCTGGTTATCTTACCAATGCAACTATCAATGGCCAAATCGCGCAGCAACAAAACGCGAGCACCATCGTATTGGAACATCGTTTCTACGGCCTCAGCAATCCACACCCAGACCTAAGCGCCGAAAGCCTCAAGGTACACACATTACAACAGGCGATAGATGATCTTGTATACTTCGCCAACACCGTTAACCTACCGATGCCAAACGGTGATAAGCTCACTCCTGACAGAGCACCATGGATCCTCGTTGGCGGGAGTTATTCAGGTATGTGTATCGGTGTCCAAAGGCCGACAGAAAAAGCAGACATTGATTCAGCTTGTTAGGTGCCTTGACAAGTTGGGCGATGGTGAAGTAAGTCTCGCCAATTGTAGATGTTCTTTCAGTCAGGATTTACAACGTCCGAACAGCAAACCCGATGTATTCTTTGCTGGATATGGATCATCCGGAGTCGTTGAAGCCATTCTGTAAGTTTGGTTATAGTTCAACAATCTTTAACGCAGCTACTCATACTTGATTGTAACCACCCAGGGACTTCTGGGAATACTTCGAACCTATCCGCCTGAACATGCCACAAAACTGCTCCGCAGACGTTCAAGCCGTCATTCGTCACGTTGATACCGTTTTCAAGGGCAAGAACACGACTGCTATCCAGGCAATCAAGGAAAACTTTGGTATGGGAGATATGACCCATTTGGACGATGTTGCTGGCGCACGTATGTGGATCACTCGGAGTTCCCATAGTGGAAAATAGTTGACGTAGCAACTGACATGCTACTCGGAAGTGCGCAACAATCTGTGGGATTGGCAATCTCTGCAGGTTACAACTGGCCCAAATGGACAATTTATCAAGTTCTGTGATGCGTTGGAGGTCAAGAATGGTCAGGTCGCTCCGGCAGCTGGGTGGGGCCTCGATAATGCCCTTGCCGCCTGGGGTGCGTACTGGAGGAGCACATATCTTCGACGTAGTAAGTGTCCTTCGGTTTTTTTACTGACGAGGTGAATCTGAGACTAGTTTTCCACAGTCTGTGGGACTTCCACCGCTGAGTAAGGGAATGCAAGTAGCTAAGGAGTGATGAGCTAATGTCATCCATTCAGAGATTGCTTAGGAACGTACAATGCCTCACAGCCATTCTGGACGGACACTAGCATTGATAATGCAGGTCGATCTTGGTTCTGGATTGTGTAAATTATTTTCCCTTAATTCATCTTGAGTTGTGGTTGACATGATTGTATCCCAGGTGCAATGAGGTTGGATACCTCCAGGTTCGCAAGATCCAGATACTCTTGACATGCATTTGTACTCAAAAATCTATAGGAAGGCGCGCCTGCCGGGCATCCCTCGCTCGTCACTCGACTTGTCCAGCCAGATTACGACCTCGTATGTTGGGTAGCGTCGTTCTCAGTTTGTAACTAACCTGATGACATCCGGAATATTAGCGCCAATGCCAGCAGATGTTCCCCACTGCATTCCCAAAAACAGTCAACGTTCAAATTGATCGTACGAACCGAGTTTACAAGGGCTGGGATGTTAGGATCAAAAACCTGTTCTTTGCAAACGGCATCCGTGAGTACCTCAGACCTCTTTGTGCTTACAATTCTCAAGAATTGGATTATTTAGGCGATCCTTGGAAAGATGCCACGGTCTCTGCGGCAGGTATCAATGTTCCAAGCACCGAAGAACAGCCCATTGGACTTGGCGACGGGTTCCATTGCTCTGACCTCCTAACTTCATCTGGAAACGTCGATGCGACCGTGCGTGCTGTCCAACTAAAGGCACTAGCATCCATGAAATCGTGGCTTGCAACATGGAAACCACGTCCTAAGGCTCATGGTTTACCTGGACCACCAAGTAAGCCCGCTGTAATAGCGCAAGGTGTCCATAGCCACGCCGTCAAGCCAATCAACGCGTTCAGCAAGGGGGCGGGTTCAGGATAAGGACTTCCTGTAACGAGCCTTGACCAGTTCTGTAGTTTTATTGACTATTTGTATGTATCTCAGTTCAGAATGCGTCATTGGTGACCAAAAAAGAGCCAGCCACATTTGCCAGTAGACCGAGCACAATTGAGCTGCACTCGGTTCGTGCATGTAGTGTTGTGCAATTTTGCCAGTCACGCGTAGGTGCCGCGCCGAAGTAGCTCCAAAAGATAGTTCCAGAAGAAGTAAACGAGACGGGAGTGGACCACGGAGACGGTCACAATGGTGCCAAGTATTGACCGCAAAGCCTCCCCGTCTAGGTGCCTTATGATTGACTTCCTAGAGACGTGAGCTAAGATACCTTTCCTGGCGTCGATGCCCAGTGAAGAGGAGGGACCTCGGAAATACCTTGGTGAACACATATTGGGCCACGCAATTTACAAATCCGCAAGAGAATTCCAGAAGGCGCCGGTAGAACGGGTACAAAGCAAGTGTGAACCATCGATCCAGTTGAGGGTAAAGGGCAACAGGCCGTATGCCAAGATGACCATAACGTCTAAGACATGGAAGTTATCCCGGCAATTGAACCGTGCCGTGAAGTGCTAGTGCTGTTTGTCGAGAAAATCCGGTAACTTGACTGGGCTTCTTCTTCTTTCGATGGAAGCCCGGTTTACATGCCGAAGGCCATAAAGGTCATAGTTCTGTACATGCGCGGAGGGAAAGGCCGTCCTAAACATAGAAAAGTTCCTTATCGGCGAAGCTCGTCAAGCAGATGGTTCTAACCACACTTGTCGTAAGTAAATCAACGGACAATCCACATGTTTCAGTATGGCTTGAAACTCTGGAGGGGGGAGCGGTCGAGACTTGATAAAACACCTGATAAGCGCGAATGTTGACAAACCTTGGGCGACTCAACACTCGGAATGAGTTCCTGTCGTCTAGTTTTGTACCCAAGGTACTGTGCTATTTGATTTACCGCTGAGCAGTAAACGCCCACCAGAGACTCCTTCGGACCGGCCAGTATGACAGAGAACCTCCTTGCCGCAATGCCGCAATTTGTCCGTTATCAGCGTGGTTTGACTGTTTCTCTTGGGAGGCGAAGCGAAAGAGAATGCCTGGCACATGGCACAACCAGCTCAAGTTCTTCGGGGTATGGTAAGTAGCACGAACCCTCTGAGCCTGAGCGTCTCTTGATGTTTACAAGAAGTTGCATATATATCGGGAGAATGTAATAGCTTCTAGCAGGTATAGCAATTCCGATAGGCTTCTTTGGTCAAGGACCCGGAGGTACATGCGCAAACCGCTCAGGTAGCTATAAACACCGGAACGCACGCTTTCAGCTGTTCTGATTGGTGCTTAACATGCCAATACTGCAAGGTTCAGTATGTACGCCGCTTCATGTTGAGAGAAGAGAGAGAAATATTTGGGTATGTGTTCCTATACACGCAAACGCGTTCTTCGTTCGGCGTTGGACGCAAGAAAGCAGGTACAGGGCGACTTTGCAACAATGAAACGACCCGCCACGTGACCATGATGGATCGTCGGGTAACAAAGTAGTTCACATAGCCGGCGACCCACTATTCTTGTGAGTCAAGGCTCCAGGTCCGCCTCCGACATTCTCCTCTACCCCAACTTGAGTCATTCCCCCTCCGATGTAAGCGCCAATTCAAACCTCAAGCAGCCATCGAGGTGTTAGACGCCCCATGGACGTCCCGTGGATGCCGGTTGAGCCGGCTCGATTGGGCCAGGCATCTCTGGCCCTTGTCGGGATGGTTTCTCTTCCGATGTCTTGATACTTCAAATATGGATGCCGTGGAGAAGTTCTCAGGCCACAGGTGCTACACCCCATGATGATATAGGAACAAGTCGGCGCTTGTTATGATTGTGGGGGTGCTTACATCCGAGAAGCTCGCAACGCAGCTTTTGAAGAAGACAGATGGGCCGCCAAATGTGTTCAGCATTTCGACGACCTGGCCTACAACCCTAGGTGTTCCAGTATCCAAGCACCGGTTGGCTCGAATCACCTGTGCCGTCACACCCGGCCTTCGTATATGAATCATAGCTCATATCCTTATTGGGCCCGACGATATCTTTGTATGTCTTCAGGCCCTCATCGCGTATCTACGATCAAGCCAATCCCCGATCTACATGAGCCTCGGAACAGTTACCGGCCAAAAACATTAAACTAAGCTGACTACCAAGCAATCATAACCCCCGCGGCACATTCAGGGATCGGGCACCTATTTTTGATGCTCATGCTGGGAATAGCTCGAGCTAGTTTTTGATGAAAGTTCGCGGTTGACATTTGTAAGTCATCAAGTCATCAATTTTCCATTCAGTTTCAGTTGCAGAAAGGATAGAGAAAGCTGATAAAGCAAGCAGGAAACACAAGTATTGCGTTGTAGTTATGCCATTTGCTTACAAAGGCACTTGCTTTGCAACCGGACGACGCGCGTCCCCACACACTATTATTATTTCTCACCAAGTCTTGCGCGTCGACTGCGCATCAACTGCGTTTGATGCCATGTGAATCCCATCTATGTTCTTTCCTTAGCTATGGTGAACCGATTTATATGATGGTACTCTACGGCATAGTGACGTATCGTATCAGCCGTTCATAAGGCTTTTTCTCACATTGCCAAGCACCTTCGGCGTGCTCGCGGACATTCAACGCGTTCACGGCACCATGTTAATTACAACCGACTAATCCAGCCCTCGCAACCAGTCAAGAAATTATTCACATGCATCAAATCAAACAACCTCCAGACTTGAAAGCTTCTCAGAGAGCAACACGCACGTACACCTACAAGCCAAATCTCACAACAGACCGGTTCGAATGTACGGTATATGTGCACATAAGGTAGTACTACGACTAAACAGTACAGTACGAGAACGTACAGGCTCAACAGGCGTGCCTCCGACGACCTGCCAAAGCTTGTATTCCTCCCACAATGGTAAAAGTTACTGATATGTCAATATATTCTCAATACAACGCTTTAGCATCCTTGTATCCTCGACGCTCCAGGAGAAAGCCGACCAAACTTGTCATGCTGTCAAACCCTCAATACGACCCTTCTCCCGCTCTTCATACATACATTAATACATTCAATCCTTCGACTTTAAATAGGCCTTCGTTCGTCTTACAACTCTTCCTAAGGTCTCTGATTTTGGAACCCTCTTTCATATAGAAGAGAAGGCGATCATATGACCCTTGTGTCGTTCTTCAAAAAGGGGGGCGTCGTCCCAGGCTGCAAGACATTCCCTAGGTTCACTTCGTTTACGCACACGCTGTGACTGCTGAGATCTCCCGAATTATTCGTATATATATTCAGGACCTCCCTTCCTTCCTCCCGCCAAGCTGCCCCAAAGAAACCAAAAAAGGATATAAATAGACCAATATATATTAAGCCTCATGCGGGCCTTGAGGCCTCTCTTGAGGTTGTTTTTTTTCTTTTTGACATTCGTTAGCGCCAAAGTTGAGAGAGGGGGGAGAAGAAGAAGAGGCAAACGAAAGCTGTGCGTGTGTTTTGTTTTTTCCGAGACAGAAAGAAAAGGAAAGATGTACCTTCGCACTGTATATTTATCACTCGCAACTGGCTTCTAGCGCGCTCCTGTTTGACTTGCCTTATTCTAATTTCTTCTTTCTTTCCCTTGAAGCACGGCCTCTCCCTGCCCAGCCCCCAACCCCCTTGGCAAGGCCAAAAGAGACGCCCAACAACAACATCCGCCTCTACCTCCGCTCTATCCCAAAAGTCCCACCAACCAACACACAGCCTCCCACCACCTGACCCCATTCTTCATCAGGAAACCAAGGGTCAACTGGGCAAGTGCGATTCGCGTCGAGATAACTTTCTTGGGTTTGTACGTACCGGGCCTCTCAGCCTTACCGTACTGCTTGACCGGAATTCTTCTTTTTTCTGTTTACGACTTGCGACGGGGCAGGTCGTCTGTTCTTGGGTAAGTGGGTCGAGGATCATCAGAAATCTATGTAGCAGCGCTCTCACCAGGAAAAGCAATGTAAATCTTGCATGATAAGATAAAACTTAAAAAACTTAAGATAAGATAGCGAAAACGCAACATCGAAACATCGATTCAACTTATTATTAACTTAGGCCTTTTTGCCATTGAGCCGTTCATCCAATCAGTTTTGCTTTATCAAACGCGCATAAGCACGCAAAGAAAAAAAAAAGAAAAAAAAAAAAGTCCAAGACGCAAGATGCGTGCATGCAGGTAAAGGTGAGGACGAAAAGATATCTTTTTGTGGATGAACAACTCGTCCCATTCCAAGTTCCAACATCGTCATCTTCATCGTCATCACGTCATGCTAATCAATCACGCGGCGTGTTCATTTACTACAACTCATTGTACGATTTTCCCCATTTCCAAGTTCCAAACCTTTTCGCTCGCTCACACTGAGCATTATATAAGATAAAGATTCAAATTCATTTCCTTTCATTCATGTTTCGCGCGTACGTAGAAAAAAACAAAAAAAAAAAAAACAAAAAACACAGAATGGTACTATGCAACAAAAAAGAAAAGTAAAAAAAACAGCGTTGTGCGTGTTGTCCTGTTACTGTAATGCCTACAACTACAAAAAACAAAAACAAAAAACTTGAAGGGAAAACTAGTGATACATGGAAAGAGAAAGAAAGAAGAGCAATATGCGTGAATGCGTGAATGCGTAATGCGTAATGCAATGCAAAGCATAACAACGAAACACAGTAAAAAAAAAAGCAGCAGAACGGGAGGGTGTATGTGTGAGAGGGAAAAGAAACAAAGTGTCCCGGGACCCACTGAGTCATGCATCGTGCGTTGGAATGTATGTAGAGATGGTTGTCGTGGAGAGAGCTAGAGAGATAGTAGACGAGAGAGAGAGAGAAGAGAAGAAGTCGTAATCGTGCGTGAACGGGGATTTGAACCGTTTATGCGAGAGGGGGATAGCATAATGATAAAAGGAGGCTTGTGATGAGTTATTTTGCATGTTGCGCAATGGTTGTTGTTGTTGCAATGGTGCGGCTTGTGCGAGGAGAAGGGTATAAAAAAGCGTGTATAAAATGGCTTGAATGACAGTGTTTAGAAATGGAATTGAAATGAAGCAGGAGATCCCGATGAATTTGTTTGAGAAGATGATGATGATGATGATGATGATTGGGCCGATGATGGAATAGGAGAAGGGAGGGAGGAGGAGCGAATCAACTCATAGAAAGCCTGCTTCTCAACCGTTTCTGTGCCCTAAACACGCTAAACCTCACGCTCAAAGACAGAGCTTGCCATTGTCGCTTCAGCGCTTGAGAACACGTCGGTGTCCATACCGCGTCTGCCTTGTTATCAGAAGGGGAGATGGGCTCCTCCTCCTCTTCGTCCTCTTCGTCGCGATTATAATACCTCGACCTCGACCCTACGAAATCCAACGACGCGCGCGAGCGATACGAGCGTGGAGAGGTCGATTGGAGAGAGAGGGTGTGCGTGAGCGGGTGGTGGTGCGATGGCGCGTGTAGCGACGCGACGTCGCTATCTTGCGTCGTCGAAATAGGAGTGACGATGGATGGATGTGAATCAGGGGGCGATGGAAGAGGGGGTGGTGCGACTTGGATAGGGGAGGGTGTTGAAGAGGAGGAACAATACCCGTCTAGCGATCTTCGTTTCTTTTGGAGCTCGCGTTTGGTGCGGAGGATGATGCGGGAGACGCCGCTTCCGCTACTTGAGCTCTTGAATTCCGAGTCGTTAGAGTATGTGTACTCGTCGAGGACTGTGTCGTCCGAGTCGAACGAGTGGGGTGGGGTGTAGTGATGGTGTCTGAGACGTTGTTGTTGGTGGTGTTGGTAGGATGAAAAGGAGGAGTGACGTCTACGGTCTTTGTGTTGGTAGTTGTGCTCATGTAGCTCGTCATCGTCATCGTCATCGTCTACCGCGTCTTGGTCAAACATTTCCCATCGTGGACGGGTAGTGGGACGGTGTTGGTGTTTAGGAGCAGCGATGGGAAAGTGACGATAATCAGGATCGTGTAGGTCGCCATGTCGATCTACGTAAGCAGCTGCAGAAGAGGAGTTTGATGAGGAAGAGTAGGAGGGGTCAAGTAGACGGGATATGTCAGCTGCGCGTTGTTGAGCAGGAGAAGTGGAGCGAGGGATATCGAACCAGTCAAAGTCAACTCTGTGTGGCATTTTAGGGGAGGAGTCGAAGGGTAGAGTTGTTGGGGGTGGACTGGCGGACAGCCGGTCTGTGTTTTTATAAACGAAGGGGGTACTCTCTTCTTACTATATCGGGAAGATCTCGATTCCTTCAATAACTGAACCAGCTCACTATTCGGCTCATTACCCGGCTTGCCATTGATCAGGCCACTGCCTCGTGAATGCCGCATTGCTCGAATCAGATTATCTACTCGACTGCATGTAGGTAGCCCCCCCAATCTCCTGACTCACCTCCCTGACTAAACATGTCCTTATCGACCTCGGCATATTTTATAATATATTATTCTTCTTGTGTGTTTGATATTTTGGGCATGTTTCGTTCCGACTCGCACAACCCATCTTCGTCATCGTCGGATTAGAAAGAGATATACGTATTTGACATACGAGTATCACGGAGGAGTCTCTACACTTCTACTATTCTCTCTGCCCCCCTCCCTCGTTCCCCACGGCAACATGACCAAGATACCACTCGCACAATCAATAACCCACGCACACCACGCAACCCCGCGTCCCCTCTCCCCGCAATCAAGCATCAGCTGATAAGACGCTTTGTCGGTGCGACGGCGGGGCTGAGATCAAAGATAGTAAAAAAGAAATCCGCGCGCACCAACTTTTGTATTACCTAATCCAGCAACAAGAACCCCGTAATCGGACTTGCAATTCAAACGTCATTCAACAACACGCCAATTGGCCCCCCCCCCATGCCTTTTCGACCTCCTGGCTGGCCCCGGTACACGCAAAGATGCAACACGCAACACACGCAAAGATGGCAGCCATAACAACCAAGACGCAGTCTTTCCCACTCTAGTATTACCCCCACTTCCTCGTTTCCATTTTCGGCCGGGGAGGGTCCGTTCTTGTGATCAAAGCAGAAAGAAGAGAGAGAAAGACACGTCGCCTCGAAGGTGTGTGTGGGTGACTAGTCCGCGATTCAGTTGAACCTGAACCTAAATTTAGGTTCAATTCTTGAGCTTTGACAGCGACGCGCCCTATTCCTCTGGACCCCCCTCCCCACTCGTGATCCAGTGATCGCTGATTTCGTCTTTCCCTATACACTTTACCTGGTCCGCATATGTATGGGTCCAGCATCACATGATGGTACCCCTCCTCCCGCGCCTACCAGGTCCGCCGCTCTTCTGAGCTTGAACGTTCGAACGTTCAAACGTCTGTCTGTTCTGTCTGTCAAGGTATTACCCACCCAACGCGTGCGCGTGCGCGTGATAAGCCCCTCCTTTTGTTTGATTTCAAAGATACACCCGTCCCTGAGCTTGGGGGATTGGCCCCCTCCCTTCCCCATCTATCAAATCATAAGCCCCATCATGTATTGTGTGTACTTCCTAATTCATTCTTTGCTCCTCCCCGCCCCGTACCCGTACCCTCCTCGCAATCCTCGATCCCCTCGGGGGGGGGGGGGGGGGGGGCCAGTCAAAGCGTAAAACCCTATTTCTCTCGGCCACTATAATCAAAATGATTGTCCATCTATCATGTTCTCGACCCAAGGGACCCTACCTTGGCCTTGGCCCTCTCCCTTCCCCGCGTTCCCCCCCCCACCCAATTCAACCCCATTGTCGATTCGACCTCGGCTGTCTCGAACGTGTACAACCACACAACACGAACACACAACATACATATATACGGCCCCATTCATCCGTTCGTTCTGCGTGTCCTAGGATGGGTTTCTATTCTGGATTGCGAAAGTATCGAAGTGTTTTTATCCGTTATACCCGTGTGTGCTACTTTTTTTCTATTCCTCTTACCCCCGCTAACCCATCTATCTTTGGATACCCATAGATTGAACCCATATACGGCGTTCCGCCGTGCCCTCCGGGTGGGCATGCCGTCGGCTTTTGCATGGTACTGTATTGTACCGAGACATCGAGACATTGCAACATTTAAACCCTGCTCAATCGGGGAACGACTGAACGACAGGAAACACTGGAACGATAGTAACGATCTTTTTGTTCTTGTGCCGTTTCACAATTCTTCATGTCCAGTTATCTGACTGATTTTCTTTTTCTCTCGAAATGTATTGATATACTGGTATACACTTGATGTTGATCAATACCTCGTACTTGAAAAGAAAATCCGACCCCGACTTCCCGACTCGACCCGACTTACTCCGAAGGAATAGGAGGGGATAATTCACACAAACGAGCCGACCAATAATACGAAAAAAAAACCGTGAAAGCCCCGATGGCCGAGTGTAAGGAGCCATTCATTTATTTTTGGTATGTCTGGAGAAGGGAAAAAGCATCGGTGTGTTTTCTTCTCCGCCTGTTAGGCGAGTTGGGAGTTTCAAAAGTTGGGAGTTTCTGGGGAAAAGACTGGTGAGTGAAGAATAACTCCATCGTCTAGAAAGAAAAAAAAAAAAAATTTCCACTTGGCTAGTGTGAACCATAATCAATATATGCAGCATCTGTGTGTTTTCCTTCTCCGCCCGTTAGGGCAAGTTAGGAGTTTCTGTTCTGGAAGCTTGTAAGTACAGCCTGGTACAGAATATCTTCCAATCGTCTGTAGAGGGGGAAAAAAAGAACTCCACTTGTGAAAATAGTTAATTCTTCAATGTTAATGCGAACAATAATTAATATGGTAGTCGACAGTAAATGTAATGGTCCGAAGAGTCGACATGTTGGTCCACATTGGCACACCTTTCGGAAGGAGCTTGCCTCTTTGTTCTTTTTTTTTTTCCCTGGTTTGGGGAGTGTTTAAATGGATCAGTTTGTAGGGCTCAGGTGATGGCTGTGGGGAATGGGGTTTTTGGTGTGTGTGTGTGTGTAGAAATAAATCCTACTACTAATACAAGCTTATATGGTACATTATGTCATTGGAGTCGTTCTAACAACTCTTTTTGTTTCTTTTTCCCAGCGTCAAGCGTCATTCCGTTCCCCTGTGGACCCCTCTCAAGACCTTTTTGGTGTTATGGGTTGATGTCATATCATAGTTATATATCCAGCTTTTCCACCTGACATGTCTACAAGTCTATAATAATGAAGAATAAAAATACAAGACAAGGTTGTCGTCGTCATCGATTACACATCGACAACTGGAACTGGTTATACCCCTCACTCGGCATGAGCACTGGATTCCACTATACTTGTCAACTAGGGTTCAGTTGGCCCCCGCTAGTTCGTTCGTTCGTTTGTTCGTTCGCTTTGGTTTGGGAGTTTTTGGCGTTTTCTCTGGGTTTTCTCTTTTCCTTTTCCTTTTTTTTCCAAACCTTACGCACGGGTATCATGTACGGTATCACATAGAATAGAATAGCCTTAAATCGCTTGGCCCCCCTTCCCTCCATTGATGACCATTATATAAATTAAAATGACGTACAACTCTTACCCCCCATAACCCCCCTTCGCCTCGACGGACTTCTTACTGAGGGTAACCCCACACGTGGCACATATATACTCCCCATCACACATTCTATCAGAATCTTTACTCTACATACTGCTTTTTTCCCCCCCCCTCCCCTCTCTTTCTCCCGAGTCCGAGTTCGAGTCCGACGTCGACTAATATGCAGGGCTGGAGGATTATAGGACCTCGTGATGGTACGTATATAGAGTATGGAACTTGTTTTCGGTGGCCCCGGGCCCCCTTTTTAACCCACCCCCCCCCCTTCTCAAAGAATTCCCTTGAACTTCGGGAGATGGGCATCGTTAGAGGGAGTTGGGAGGGGGTGGATGGGTTGACTGCTTCGGTAACCCCGTTACGAGCGCGTGTTTGAATTGAGTTGAGTGGACATTGAATAGATTTGTTTGATAGGCGATAGGTGATAATGGCATAACGCATAATTGATTCATCCTCTCACTTGTTCTCTCTATCTTTAAGGCGCCCCCCCCCCCTCTCATTCTTATCCGCGCCCTCCGAAGGAGTCGCTGGTTGATGGTCAGGACTCAGGACAAGGTACGCAGGTTATAATTGTAGTTATTATATTGTAAAGTGGCGGTGTTAGCTGTACGCTTTGAATTTGTAGTGTATATATAGCGCCGAACAAATTGCATACATATGCAAGGTTGGAAAATCCCCCCCCCCACCCCCTCTTCCTTTGTTCCTTTCTCATCTTTTTTGGCCTTGCCTTCCCCTTCTGATATTGATACCTTTGATAACTCTGATAACTCTGACATCTCGGCCTAACCCCCCGCCCCCCTTCTTCTCCCCGCCCCTCTCCTCATGAGAGTCCGTGGTTTGCGCTGGAATTCCAAACGAAGGTAGGGATGCGCGATCATGATCATGCGTATGTATTGTGATCACCTCCCCCCCCCCCGGGCCCCCCCCAGAAACACCAGGTACCAGAAGATGCCCTTGCGAAGGGGGATCTTTACCCCGCTCCCCCTGTCTCTTCTCTCTTTCTTTCTTTCGTTCTTTCTCTTCGTGGAGTTATTATGCAAACTGATGCGTAGATGTTGTTCGATTGATACGCGACGCACGTTGGGGGACAGCGAACGAACCGTTTATGTGGTGTGTGTGGGGGGGGAGGGGAGACAGCGGCTAACAAAATAAAAATTTAGGGCGGGTTGAAGTTGACGCCGGGGTTATGCGACGGGTAATGGACCTTGAATTTTCTCGTACTTATATGATGAAATGAACTGAACAGAACAAGTTGCAGTGTAGAGAAGAATGCCAAAAAAAACGAGCTTTTCTTTTTTTCTTCTGGTTTCTAATTTCGCTAACGAGAATAGAGTGGTGTTGGTAATGGTATGCATCTGATATCAGTATCAGTATCGAAATCAGAAGGGAGAAAAAAAAAGGGGGGGGGAGGTCTCTATACGCGTACGCCAAATTGAAGAGCAGTTCGATTTCGAGTTGAGCTTCCCAGTATTGGATATTGCGCTTAGCGAGACCCCATCCCCCTTTTGCTCCTATAACAATGTACAACCAATTAACCGCCCCCTTCCCCACACGCGCCCCCGGAATTTCAGGTCCCCCTTTCCGTTTTTGTTTGATGACAGGCTTCTTTTTTTGTTTTTGTTCGCGGGGGTGTCGGTTGTGGATGTACGATCGGTACACTGATACGTTAAACAAGAATTAAAACAATGTTTAACGAAACGTAACGAAACGAGGAAAGGAAAGGAATTAAGTTTGCTTATGTATGGTGATTACTCTTTTGTATAGGTAGTATAGTAATGTATCACTAATCAATTGATCTCTTTTTTACACTATCCAATTTCCATAAGGATTGGCGGTTTCGTGCACGCATTGTTAAGAATTGAAAAGGCTTGAGAGAGGTAAGGAAAGAGTACTTTGTAACAAGTTTTACGAAATTTCTGCTTCTTGTTTTTTACGGGGGACCAAAGCGAGGCGAGGCGCCTCCATTTACCCCACACACATCACTTTGTCCCTTGATATGAGGGCTAAAATCAGTGTTGTGGTTATGTTATCTCTGGAAAGACTCGGTGTGCGCAGGCTACGCTGTGTAGAGATACATCTTATCACATATTTTACCAAGTAACAATCGTGAGATACTATTAAAACCACCCCCAAAAACACCGCTGTAATAAATGACATGTAGCCCCTCTAAGAACCTATCAGCCCAAGGAATCCCCAGCCCATATCATCTTTGTCACTCGTCATCATTTATCGTACACCGCCTATCACGCCGACCCTTTTTTCTTGGTATTGCACCCCCCCCCACCATCTCCGAGTTTTCTCATCAAAACTCTCCCGCCCCGCCGCTTCTTCCGCGTACTTCGGGAAGGTAGGAAGAGGCGGAGGGGGGGGGAAGTCTTGTTCTGAGAGACCTTGGTAAAATAAAGTCTCTGTGAATCGAACCAGTTATGCGAGATAGTACTTCTATCCCAAAGTCACAAGGTGAATCGAAGGTGAGAGCCGTTCCGGCATGTTCGATAACTTGATTTGTTTTTGTTTTTGAGCGGGAACCTTGGAGGATGTTTTCAGGCAGAGATAGGGGGGAGACTTGTCTCCGTCATCAAGGTCCAGTGAGACGTTTGTCAACTGAGCATATCATCTTAAAGGTTGGAGATTAGAAGAAGGTCAAGACATCCAAACTGCAGCCGTCAAGTCATCTAGTCATTCCAGGGACCACAGAGACCACAGAATCCAGACCTCAGCACTCGGGCTTATGCTCCATCTGTAGATATATTGTAAGAAACCGAACCAGGTCTGCTCAGAGCATGAAAGGAACGATAGATTGAAGCACAGCCATCGTAAATGTCAGATTCAAAAGCAATTCAGTGGCGCGCGGAAGGGAAGAGAGTGCAAGGCATGCGTATGTGCGCATGTACCAAGTGCGTAGGGATGAAGATCATTTGACGTTCAGCAATGTTCAATATTGCTGCTGCGCATGAGGCGTTAGGCATTAGGGGTGCAATCTTCTATTCGGGACCAGATACGTTAATGGATATATTTCCTCTGGAAGATGAGAAAGAATCTAGCTGCGGACCCACGTTGTGTACGCGCGTCGTGTAGGTATAGAAAACGAGCGCTGCTGCAGCGGGCTCGGATTGCAAGTTTTGTGTGCGGGTGTTGCGATTGCTGTTGCACAGCATAGCACAAGAAAAGGTCACGAGGGTCAAGCAAGAACAAAAGAAAAACAAACACGTGGATTAATCCGCCCTCAACACCAACGCATCATGTCGATGGCGGTGATCACATTGCACAAGCAGTGGGTGCTGTATTAGACTATACTTGGATTATACTTAAGTTAAGCTAAAGGTCAGATGGGATGAGATGAGATGAGATGGGATGGGATAGGATGGGGGCGATATGGGCTGGTTGGTATTCATTAAACTGTGGTTCGACTCGGAGATGTCTGATTAGATTACCAAGTCGTGGTGGAAAGGTTGCAAGTTATCGCACACATCAGTCTGGGCAAAGGGCAGAAGAATGAGATGGATGTTGATAAAACGAGGAGGGAAGTGTCATCACGAGGCCTAAACAAAGCATTGTGCAAAAGCACGGGGGGAGGCGTTTAAAATTCTCAGGCTGTTCCAACACGCGTTTTGTCTTCGTTGAACGACGTTTTCTTTTCTGACGCCCAAATGAGAAATCGAACCAACTTCTTCTGTCTACTTTGAGAGAATATCAACTGACATCGCGTTTGTGACACCCTGTGCACCATACCTAGGCCGTGCGGCGGTGGCGTTTGAGCCTTGAACCCTTTTCTTCGCCCTACACAAGTATGACGGTTAGGAGTATAAGACTCAATGTGTTCATAGATTGGACCCTTACATCGAGTGCAGCTGGAAACCCTCTTCGATCATGATCGAGGATCGAGAACAACGGCGCAGATAATGCAACAATGCGATAATGTACGTACTCAGTCCTCCTAAGTGTGTGTTCGGAGATAATAAACTGCGACTTCTTTCGTGATTTGTCTGCATATTGCTCGAGCAGTACGACAATAGGCTAGAACATGACTGTTATCTATAAAGGACAATTGATGAACACCCAGTGGTCATCCCTCATCATATTATCCCTCATCGCGAACCACTAAACAAAGATAATTCGAGATGTATCACAAATCTTTGAGGTAGTATTGTTGGCCTCTTCTCTTCCATCCACAAAGTCATCTTTCCTTCATAGCCTTGCTTGCTCTCAGCAAGAACCCATCTAAGGGTCCTGCGATACCCGTCCGTTGTGAAAATAGGTATCACAGGACTCTTGTTATCTCACACGCCGGCTCGTAGCGAATGGTTTACAGGGATCAGTGTCACATCCGATCGCCACTCAGCAGACCTCTCCTATCACAAGTGGACCAGCGCTCTCTTCACAATCAATTTCCGAGATCATCTCCGAGTCGGGTACAAGTCTTGTTATCAGCGTACAACTCGTGCTGGCCTGCACTATTATCTTTTCATGATCGGGACAAGTGGATGATGACCGAGGGAGTGAAGAAAATCGTATTCACAAGCATCGTCCTAGATTTACTCCGATTCGGGTCTATCTAGCATGACGAAGATATGTTGGTCATGAGCAACGAAAAGAATCCCACGATAAATATTAGTCGGATAGGTGGAACTCAACTCACTTGAGGGAGGAGGGGGAGAGATGACTGAAGGGCCTAGTCTATTTATTTGAAAAAGCTGTTTTGATCAGGGCGCCAGGGGGGAGTTGCCGCACCATTGATCCCATGCCGGCGGTAACTATTTATGGGTTGCTTGATGACAATCGTGATATGATGGTCAACCCCGCATTTCGCCTTGCTGACTTTCAGTGCCAAGCCCATGAGGCTGGCACAGCCTCAAAGCCTCACCCCAACCCCTAACCCTTGACATCTAAATTTCCAGTAAAGGCGTCTTCAACATTCAGATCATCAGAATCCGGGACGGAGCATAGAGCAAACATAGATTGTGTTAGCTTGTGATTTCAAACGTACTCTGCATGCCAAACACCAGAAAAAAAAATGACTCAACCCGTGTTTATCCGAATGTCTCAAGTTTGAGCGGTTCATGGTTCATACATGATGATGAATCTTCACGGCACAAATGGTTTCTAAAGCACTGCAAACTAGGTTCGTTAGGTCGATTCAGATTGAGTCAGGCCCGAAAATCGGAAAAACTGAATTGATTATGTGCCCCGTCGCCAGCTGGCATGCGTCAGCGCTCTCCGCAGTTTCACCATCGCAAGGCACGCCACTGGAAGTGCTTACTACGAACTTGTCTGTCTGTCTACCCATTTTCTCCGTATCGGTTGATGCATCGGGGCTTCAGGTCCGCACGAGTATCAGCTGATTCGATGTCTTTATTGGGCGTACTGCGCCAACATTCACTAGGCTTGTGCGTTTACCCCACCTTTGGAAATGCGCCCCTGTATTTGAATTCGAACGCACTGCTCTTTGCCTTGCCTATATCTTACCTTGCCTTGGAATACGGAATTAAAGACACAAGGGCAACCCACCTAGTTCACCTGTCAATGTGACGACGATTTTTCTATTGTTCTGGCGACGAGTGCTCGAGCTCTACCATTTTCGTATATTTCTGGCTGTGGTGGCCGTACCGCAGAATTTGAAGCAATACAGTCTACAGCATTTCAGCACCTTGCCTTTTGTTCGCAGTTCCATATCCGTCAACAACGGCCGATTCACCCGCATATTACCATACAACTAGGCGGTTATTGTGGCCGTGAAATTCAACGGTCTCTTACTTATACTTGAGGAAAGCATCTTCCTGCGTAGGGAAATCATCTTCTTAAGGAATGGTGTAGTCGCGGAACTCCTCACCAACGCTTGGCCGGGCGGATCTAATCTTGCTAGATTACTAGTGCGAACGCCCAGCTGTAGATCTAACCGAAGGTGCTATCTCTTAGCGCCCAAATACGGGGCGTGTAGCTTTCTTCAATCTTACGTTCCCGCGCGTCTGCCTTGGTTTTTCCACAGCCAACTGATAGGGCGGATCAAGGTTTGCTGGTGGCGTATGTTCCGTGCCCTGTGACCATCCCGTGTTATCACTTAGTCGGCCTCTATAACAAAAGCCTTACACACACATACACACTTGTATCACAGCGGCTCACGCTTGACACGGCTTTTGTTCTCTCGCTGCCCGCGTTTCAGGCGCTTGGGAGTGGCACACATGAAAAGCTGTTTCGTGGCGGTCCCGGTTCATGTGAGAGGAACATATCCTCTTGAGTTCGTATTTCATGTGCTCTTCCGAGCGATTCATTCTCACTTCGGACCTATTACATCTACGCATTCATCCACGAAGACCGGACAACCTATATGAGGTTGCCCAACCCCCGGCTCGTATGCGTTTGACTTGCTTGACTGGCCCAGCTTAGACTATTGTATCCCTCCAGTATTGCATCCCGCTCTAAGTACCTACGATCGCTCACGCTGGCATGCATTTAACCGATCAGTGTCCGCAGTAATGGCTAGCCAAGCTTTCTCTGCCCCGGAGGAATCACGAACAACATATTCGGAAAGGTGTGAACGAGACTCCCAGTGGAAACTCTGGAGCCACATTTGGGAAGTTTGGAAGCTGGCTTCATATCGACCCGTGAGTTCTCAAGGGTGCTATTTAGGGTCACGTGGACCTACTACGTGTATGGGTCGCGCGAGGAAAGTTACTAGTACTGCTTCGACAGCTCGTCTCGCATGGATCTCTCAGGCGTTCGGCCCATATGACGCTAATCATCTGCTCTAGTGCTGTTTTAGCCCTAAGTAAATCATATGCAAGTCTTAGAAGATCATAAATACGTGGGTTTGGCGTGAAGTCAGACGGCTGGCTAGTCAAGTCTTGACAAGACTGACACATGTTAAATCGTTACTCGTTGGTGGGTTAAAGCTCGGCTTTTTGGCTCACCGGATGGGCAGACGACCCACGTCGCATGCGATAGCATTACAGCTCGAACTGGACTTGTTCGAACGAACCTCGATTTCCCACTTACACTACACTTTCGCACCCTCGCCCTTTCCAGGCATGTTAACCAGTGGGAAACAATTCTACAAGGTAAGATGCGCCAAAACGCCGAGGGATCGCGGGATCGCTCTTCGGGTATCACGTGTCTATGCCCGACTTGTTCACCCACATCGGTGTGGCAAAAAGCCTGTTGGACAAGATTAGGGTGGCAAAGCGGTCTATTTGGCTGTGAACTCTTGAGGGTGAGTGACCGGTACGCAGAACGGATGTAGTTCGACCGGTGGTTCGAATTTAAAAACCAAGCTTCCCTTCGTCGCCTTGGTTTTCAGCGGGGGGGAACTGGATCGTGAGTTATACTTTCTGGGCTTCTTGGCCAGCTACTCGGCCCATAGGAATACAGTAGGTACGTTACACGGTTAAGATATATGCTACAGGGTTAAATTTCACATCTTCTCCAGCTAAATACACGTACTAGCTTTTTGGGTTTAGTGTGCACCATTGAAGCTTCAGCTGAACCAAGTGAAAATCAAAATATATCGCTTTTTCAGCCCACGTTCTATGCGACTATGGTTCGTGAATATCTACACTTTGGCTGTGATTTGAATGAATCTTATAAATGCATGTGATGAAATGCTAGAAAAGTTTGTTGCTTGCAACTCTCAGTTGTGAGCCGTGACTGAATCGACTTGGGCGCGTTCTTTGCGTAAGAACGCCCTCCCTCTCATTCTGGTCCTTGAATCAAGAGTCTGGAAAGAACGATAGTAGCTTCACCACAAACAGCAAGCAAATTTTTCACTAGCTCCCCTTGAAGATGTTTGGACGCTTGTCGATGTTTCGTACGACTCAACAAACTAGCGCGTGCGGGGCGACATCATCCTTGCTGCTGTCAAGGTATCCTTGGAACACTG
>JABCKK010000060.1:3193-34626 GCA_018221785.1 Calocybe gangraenosa
TAAAAATGTATAGGCATGTGGACGTTTATGTAAAATGTAAAAGATGGTGTCTGGTTTAGTGAGAACGACCGTGTCAAATGGAGTCAAGAAGACCCGGAGTCATGATGACCATATCCTTCCGACGCCCAAGGTCCATTTTATTATCATTACTTTTTATTACATTGTGGAGACATTTGAGTGATGTCGATGAGGTTTACAGCGATATCGGTGGAGACCTGCCTGTGTGAAAGACCCTGTACAGTTTTTTTTTGACACGCCATCCGTTGATGACAGGCCCTGACTTTGTGATGGCTGGTTCTTGAAAAAAGAAAAAGAAAGGAACGGATGGAGCAACTGAGTGATTGTCCAATGTCCATCGGGGTTGTTAAGCTGGAAGGCCTTTTGAGAGGGGCTTGGCCGGGCCTTGTGCATTTTTATTTTTTATTTTAATTTATAATTTACAGCATTTGAGCAGAGGCGAACCTGAACCTGAATGTGGCTGGCTCGGTTGTAACTGCTTAGCCTGATTGATTACTTCTTGTCTTTATACGACGACGACGACGACAACGACCACCGTAACGACGAGCACAAGTACTGCTCTCAGCCCCTTCTTGCCATCAGTGATCACGCCTGTCGCATGGATCCAGGCCACGAATCGCCTCCATTGCGGACTACCATCCTCAGCTCTCTCTTCTTACACGGTCGACCTCGCAATTCTTCACAATCCCACATCACAACCAACGACCTCCGCGACCTTTCTCCCCCTCTACCACCACAACCACCATCACCAGGTGCCACCGCAGTCGGCCACAGAAGAAACAGACCACCGCCAGCGGCAATGACCGTTCAACCCTCCTCTTCTCATCCAACCACCACCACCACCACTGCAAGTCGCGGCTTATCACACATGCTCAGACGTCGTCGTTCAACAAACAACATCGTTACTGGTACACCAGCTAACCCATTACCCCCTCCTCCTCCTCCTCCTGCTGCCTCATCGATCATACCATCCCAACTGACTACAAGTACGATAACAACAGTATACCCACTTCCTCAACCCATCACAACCTCCGTCTCTGCCCACGCGAGCCCTAATCCAAATCATCCAACCACAACAGCCCCCACCCCCGGCTCGTCTTCCCATCGCATCCGCCTCGTACCCCACATCGACTCTCGCCGTACTCTCCGCTTCGATGCCATCGCCCGCGATCTCAAAGAGGGAGACACCGCCTTACGCATCGGTCGTTTCACCGAACGCTCAGGCATGGGCTTGGCCGCAGCCAACGCCCTAGGCACCAACCGCCTAGCCTTCAAATCCAAAGTCGTCTCACGCTCCCACGCAGAGATCTGGGTCGAGAGCAACGGCCGCTTCTTCATCAAAGACACCAAATCCTCCTCTGGCACGTTCCTCAACCACATCAGGCTCTCCCCTGCTAATACAGAGTCGAGACCGTATCAGATGAAGGATGGGGACATCCTACAGCTGGGTGTGGATTACCAAGGTGGAGCGGAGGATATCTATAAATCGGTAAAGATCCGAATCGAGCTCGGAAGGGAGTGGCAAGCCGGCGCTAATGCGTTCAAGTATGTTCCTTTTCTTTTTCTCTTGGCGACCCCGAGTCCCCAAAAAACTGATTAAACCAAACCTCTAAAGCACGAACACCCTCAAAGTCCTCAAATCGCTCGCCTTGGCACCCGTCTCACCCACAGCCGGCCCACCGTCCGCGCCAGCGCTTGGTGGTAGTAGGACGACCACCACCGCTGCTGCTGCAGCAGCATCTTCCAAATCCCAAATCCCAGATTGCTGCATCTGTTTATTCGGAGTGACGATTCGGCAAGCCTTGTTCATCGCCCCCTGCTCTCACACCTTTCACTACAAATGTATCCGACCCCTTCTCGAGACGCACCATCCCGCGTTCTCATGCCCGCTGTGTCGCACGTTTGCTGATCTCGAGGAAGACGTCGAAGTGGAGAACGAGTACGAAGATGAAATAGATGCCTACCCAGTCTCCAACGATGAATTATGCGTGGGTGGTCCCGGTGCTGGTGCTGGTGCTGGCACCGGCACCGGCGGGGAGGGGGACGACGAGAGTGTAGGTGCCGGTGCGGGAGACAATGAATGCCTTGGGACGACACCGGGGGATGGGGAAGCGCTGCAGCAGCGGCAGCGGTTGTCTGTTACGAACCTCGCGGACGAAGAAGATGTCGTGTATGTTGTGGATTACGCGATGGGAGACGCGAGTGGGGGTGGTGGGGACAGTGAAGGGAGTTCAGGTGCAGGTGCAGGTGTAGGTGTAGGTGTAGGGGACCATCCGAGGCGGGATGATGGTGAGAGTCCTCCGGCGCTGGGATTTGGAGGGGAGTTGGCGGATGTTGCAGAGGTGGATGAGATGGATTTGGATGGGACGGTTGGTGCTAAGCGGAAACGGTGAGCTCTGGGGGGGGGCCTTCTCTCACACTTTGTTTTCCCTTTCCTCTTTTCGGGTATAGTTGGCTGGTATTGTTAATACGCCCTCCCCTCTCTCTCCATGACTATATATACTCCTTGTATGTACTCCCAACGGTACTACCCCTACCTCCTCCCCGTACCCCCCCCCATCTCAAACTAAACTCTTTTTTTATACCTCGTTTTTGTCTAATCGTTAAAGCATTCTCACACATACACACACCCCTCTCCTCCCCCCCCCAGTCATGAGTTTTAAAATTACTCCCCATGACTTTCTCCTTTAGCAGATATATATCGCTGCTTTAACTTCTTTCTTTCTTCTTTTTACCCCCCCTCCTCTTTTTTTCCCTTGTTGTTTCTGAAAAAGGAATTATATATCCCTCCCATCCATTCAATATCGGAATTTATGCACCCTTTGCACTCCGTCCCCTTTTCCCCTGGACCAACCATACAAATAATTAATTTCCTTTTTTTTAAACAACACTTTTTGTGTTTGGGGGGAGTTGAGCTGTGAATTTTTTTGGTTTTTCGTGAGGCCACTATCACTCTGCGTCTATCGGGAACATTTCGCTCTCGGTGAACGAGTAGATCACTTTCCAGCGCGTGTCAGCCGCAGCTCGTTTGTCGTGGCGAACTTCGAGGTTCCAGTCGAAATCGCTACGTGATGAAGATGCGCCAGTAAGGTCTGAATGTGAGATGTTTGAGTCTCCAAAAATCTTGGTTTTACGCACTAAAAACCTACCGATACTGGTTAACGGGTGGGCAGTTCGTGTCAACCGATGATGCTCGGTTGGCGTTGTGCCGACGACTACGTTGTCCTCTGCATCAGAGAGGAGGATAGGCCTGACGAGACCCGCGGAACCAAACCCTACATCCACGACGTACGTCTGGTTGCTGCCCTTGAAAGGCTGGACAAATATGACCATATGTTCGCGTGCCGTGTATGTAGGGATCAATGTGCTTTCCCGGGTAGCGTTCACGCGTGCTGAGGCAGCATAAGATCTAACTACCCTTGAGTATGTGCGAAAGCGAGAAACGGCGACGAACGGGCGTACCTGTATCCTACACCCCGTAACATTCCTAAAAATACACCATTTTGTCCAAAGCAGTAGGATCCGTTGTGTTCGGTGACGAGTCGCTTGAACGCTCCTTGGTAGGTGACGTCCATATCATGCTCGGGTGCGCTGTAGGTCGTTTACCACGGTCAGTTTCGCCCTACCTGCCTTCCAAGTCGTGAAGGGCATGTATGGTACTCACTAGTGCATCGTGACGTTCTCAAAAGGAAACGTTGTCAGGTGTAAAACCACCAGCAGTCCGAGGTTCTCCAGCGTGCATGGGAACGCACCACTGGTAATCTGGTCCTCGCTGAAGGACTCTGGGAACTTGATGCATGAAAGCCATTCCACTATCTGAGTTGGTGTGTACGGGGATGGGACCTCGCTGATGAGTAGACCGTCTCGAAGAATTCCAGCTGACATGTTGTTGTGGTAAGAACTGTGAGAGATGTGGGGGATACAGTGGACATGACATGAGCCATCCCCAGTTTCTATCTATACTGGATTCCAAACCAATTATGGGCTTGGCTGGGGGGTCAGGTTCTATGATTACATAATATGTTCAAGCCGCTCTTTTATTTGGCGTTGGCCGAATTTAAATAGTCCTTGTCCTTCTTTCTCATCACTTTCGTGGAAAAACCGAAGCGACGAAGCATAGGAGGTCATGCTACAACAGCTCACTTTGAATAGGCCATCTGTTACTTGTCATTGGACAACAGCGTTACTCGGAACTCAGTGGATACACTCTCAGCTTGAACAGGTCGACCTTGTGGATGACTGAAGCATAGCTCTTCTCCATCAACCCTGAACTTACCGCGATAACCCGTCCTTGTATATATATGTACATACAAAAGGACTTGACCTTTTTTTTTCAACCCTCATTTTTCTTGTTCGTTTCAGACTGGCACGGATTTGTTAAACTCAGTTAAAGAAAACCCTGCTCGCCTCACAACTTCATCCTTCAGTAATCTGCCCGTGTTTTCTCGCTAAGATTTGCCTCACGTAATGCATTCTTCCGTCTAGGTCTTCACCACCCTTGTGCGGGAAACATCCGCGAGGACGGCCTGTTGAATCAAGCGACATGTTGGACGCGGAGAAACTCCTTGCAGGATGATACGATACCATCATAAAGGTGTCATTCCTCATACCTCTCCCACACTCGCCACCCACGAGACCACGCATGCCGTCGTTCCAATCAGAAATGCAAGTAAAGTCAAGCTTTGACCCTTTTGGTAGCTGGAGTGATAAACGCTCTTGTATATCAATTTTTGTCCCAGAGAGGTCTGTCGTTCGTGTTTTCCTAGCACTCGTTTTGCTTCTATTGTCTTTTGTTTAGCAAGCCTTTTTACACTTCTGGTGTATTTGGTGGGGCGCTCACCTTGTGATTCATGTCGTATGTTGTTGTTTTGATCTAATTACTAATAGTAATCAGATCAAATCAACAATAATAGGCGTCAACACAAGTGCTGTAGTCAGTCCAATAGCCCCGCGGTCTCGGTTGAGCTATATTTTCATGGACAAAAGCTAACCCTCTGGCTTCACGTAACCAAGCTCAAGTGTGTTGCTCTCCATATAGCGGGAGTTAAACTCCCCAACATAACGTAAATGTACATGTCTCTTCTCCCAAACATGCGTACCTCGTAGCTACGACCAGTTCCCACAAATGTATACCGGTAATATATAACTTGCATATTGCAGGCTTGAAAGACAGCCGTAGTACTGAGTTCGTTATGAATTGTAAAACGGCGGCATGTGATTGGTCCGGGATGTACCCCAGCAAAGCTCCGAAATCACGGGACGACTCGGACCCCTACCCAACCCAAACCTTTGTCGCTCACCCATTTCCGTACAAGACCTTCATGCAATCACTACTCACCCAAACACCGCGCTTTGCGAGCCGTCGTCTGCCATATGCAGCAGCACGCTGTCTCTCCACAACCCCCTTTCGCGCTCAGGCGGTGCCAACGCAAAAACCAGTCGTCATGAAAGAGTTCAAGATTTACCGCTGGAACCCAGACGAGCCCGAGAAAAAACCTCATCTCCAGTCGTACAAGATCGATTTGAACCAGACGGGGCCCATGATCCTCGACGCGCTGATCAAGATCAAGAACGAGGTCGATCCCACACTCACTTTTCGCCGCTCGTGCCGCGAGGGTATTTGTGGCTCGTGCGCTATGAATATCGATGGACAGAACACTTTGGCGTGCTTGTGTAGGATTGATAGGAATGAGAATTCGGGCACGAAGATTTATCCTCTGCCGCATAGTGCGTTTTCCTTTTTTTCTTTTTTTCGCTGTTTCTTCCTTCCTTTTAACTCCGATATACATTAACATCATCCTTTTTTTGTCTAGTGTACATCGTCAAAGACCTCGTGCCCGACCTCACACTATTCTACAAACAGTACAAGTCTATTCAGCCTTATCTGCAGAACGACAACCCTCCGGAGAAAGGTACTGAGACACACAATGTCTCATATACACCAAAAGCTTATACATCCGTTTTACCAGGGGAATATATTCAATCACAGGAGGACCGTAAGAAACTCGATGGTTTATACGAGTGTATCCTCTGCGCATGTTGCTCAACGTCTTGTCCGTCCTATTGGTGGAATCAGGACGAGTACCTTGGGCCTGCAACGCTCATGCAGGCATACCGCTGGATCGCCGATTCTAGGGTACGATGACCCACTTTTTCTTCTACTTTACCCGCGGTTTCTCACATGTATACTAAAGGACGCGTATGGAGCTCAGCGTAAGGAGAAGCTGCAAAATGAATTGAGTTTGTATCGATGCCATACCATCTTTAACTGTACATCTCTTTGTCCAATCTCTCTCTTGTCCTTGTTTATATATCACATGTTATACAGGTTCGCGCACGTGCCCCAAGGGTCTCAATCCCGCTGGAGCGATAGCCAAGATCAAGCTCGAGCTCGCTGCTGATTAGTTGTCAGCCTCGTATATGCCCAAACCTCAATGCTATCGAAGGAGAGTGGTAATTTGACGTGGTAGTAATCAGAAGAGAAGACGAGAGAATATGGCGTGTTCAGGACAACCAAGTGTTATCTCGGACAACGCATTGGGGATCTAGCAAAATAGCATTTGAAAAGCTGAAGGACGGCTCGGACAGACTGGTTTGATTTGTGTTCCGTACACCACTCGTTTCGTTTTGGCTGTTTTTTTCCTTCTTTATTATAATTCTTCACTACAAATACAAGTGGGGGGGTCCCGATTTTAGGACTCTTATGCGTGAGCTAGGCTAGGCTAAGTAGCAAGTACAGATAGGTGAGAGTGCTCTGTCTTTTCATCAGACATTATAGGTGCTGTCGAAAGTGTTCTCGGAATGGGCGTTTTGGTTCAATTTCGATGATACCAGCGGCATTTGGATTGGCAGGAGTCAATAGATCAGGAGAAATATATAGAAAAGGTACCCCCGCTCACCTGATCGTATTCTCGCGTATGTTTGACACGTAAGCCTGTTCTCTGTTTGGTGTGGCTGTTCTACACAATACTCATCTCCTTCATCTCGAAGGCAATGGATCAAGATAATGATAAAACGTACCCAAGGCCCCCCATGTGTCTTTTACCCAAAAAGAACCCGGAGGTAGCTCGATCCCGCACGCTCGATAAGACAACCACACGTTCCGAATATAATCTGGATTCCCCACGGGCGGCCCACAAACATGAATGGCGCAAAAGTTGCTAGACACCATCACAGGCTCCCTATGAACGGTTGGTACACAGGGAAAGATCGTAATGATACGAGATCTCATCAAAAGAAGTTGTTCTTGGTCTTTGACACTTGACCGAGGTAGTCGTTGTCTCAGCGATGCCCTATTCGGTGGGTGATGAGCTTGTCAAAAGGAACCATTTTCTTTGGTCACGTGGGGCTGACGGAAGTAATCATCGGAAGCATTATCGGAAGCATTTTGCCATCAACTTTTATAGCCGAATTGCAAAAAATAAAATTGCAAAAAACCACCTCCTTCTCTACCTAGGTGCTTGACTTGCCGTGTTCTGACTCTCAACTCAAAGAGCTGGTGTAGAACTTTTGTCCCAATTTCTGTCCTTTTTTAAACAACCGGTTCCAAGGTTTCCAACCATCAATGCTTCTTTTTGGATGATGTGTTGATAGACATTGTGACGTTGATATGGACGCTCTGTCCGATCTGATCTTTGTTCAAAAACGCAGGCCTATCGTATGGGTTATGACACAGGAAGCGATGCCCTTGCTCCGAATCACGCGTGGAGCTCAGAGCCCTGCCCATCTAGTTCAAGGCTCCACCGGCGAGTGCCACTTTTACTCTTGGTTGCCAACTGCCATCGGCATAGGTATTACAATTCATACCGCGGCCTAGGGTTCCTAAAGATCTGTCCACACTGGTGCAACCGATATGCCTATTCATCACAACGTAAACCCGTCTCATCTTTGATGGACTCATGGCCTTTTTCTTTTCCTTACCAGGAACATTACACAGGAGTGAGTGCGATTTTGGAACGGCGCCCGGTCGTCCCTAGGGATGGTACCATGGAAGGTGTTTCATCTGACCTGGCACAGGATGGAGCAAAAAAGGTATATAAGCCTGTACTCTTTGTCCTTTGAACAGCACACCTAGCCGGCCTAGCGAGTCTCTACTACTTCTTCTCCCATCTCTCAAAGAACTACCTCGTTGTAAGTCAAGTTCTCCTTGCAGACTTGGCTTCGTTGTATTGAACGTTTGGTAGGATCGAGTTTACGCATTTGAAGACTTTACCTCGACGTAATATAAAAAAAAAACCTCACTCAACTTTATCGTGAGTATCGTTGAATTGTGGTTGCGCAATTGCCCTAATCACGTAGCTCACTATCTATTATTACAGCTTAATCAATAATGCGTTTTACAACCGTGCTTGCTCTCTCCGTCGCAGCTGCCACCAGCTCTGTCCTCGCGTACGTAGATCTCTATCCATCTTTATCAAAGTTTTTTGTATTCAACATATCCTCTCACGATTTAGTGCACCTGCCCCTGCAACCCCTTCCACTTATGATGTCGTCTCACGCCGCGACGTTGCCGACGTCGAAGAACTCCTCGTACGCGACTACGACGAATACGCAGAGCTAGTCACCCGTGGCAAAACCAAGAAAACTTCCAAATCTTCAGAGGCCGCACAAAAGGGCCAAGCCGCCGCCAAAAAGCTCCCCAACGAACTCAAAGCGGAGATCGGCAAACAGGGTTTGGATGGATCCAAGTCCGCCGCCGATCGTGCAAAGACCCTCGGGACCAGCACTAAGGATATCCAGAAGGGCTACATAGGGAAATTGAGCAACGAGGTTAAAAGTGGTGATGTCCCTGGTGCTTCTTGGGGCTTACAGGCCAGCCTTGACCACAATCGCAACTTGCGCCGCAGCCTTGATGCTGAGTACGACGAGCTCGTTGACCTCGTTGCTCGTGGCAAGACAAAGAAGACCTCTAAATCTTCAGAGGCAGCACAGAAGGGCCAGGCCGCTGCGAAGAAGCTACCCAATGAGGTCAAGGCGGAGATTGGCAAGCAGGGTTTGGATGGGTCGAAATCGGCGGCCGATCGAGCAAAGGCTCTCGGGACCAGCACGAAGGACATTCAGAGGGGGTACCAATCCAAGTTGAACCAGGAGATCAAATCAGGCGACGTGCCTAACGCCTCCTGGGGTCTCCAAGCTACCCTTGACCACAACCGCAAGCTGCGCCGCAGCCTTGATGCCGAGTACGAGGAGATCGCCGAACTCGTCGCTCGTGGCAAGAACACGAAAACCTCCAAATCCTCCGAGGCCGCACAGAAGGGCCAGGCTGCCGCCAAGAAGCTACCCAATGAGGTCAAAGCAGAGATCGGCAAACAGGGTTTGGATGGATCCAGGTCAGCCGCTGACCGGGCTAAGACTCTCGGAACCAGC
The DNA here is from genome assembly GCA_018221785.1 of Calocybe gangraenosa. Taxonomy (NCBI): domain Eukaryota; kingdom Fungi; phylum Basidiomycota; class Agaricomycetes; order Agaricales; family Lyophyllaceae; genus Calocybe; species Calocybe gangraenosa. Next base: position 12,578 of record JABCKK010000060.1, read on the forward strand.
ACGAAGGATATCCAGAAGGGCTACCAACCCAAATTGAACAAGGAGATCAAGCAAGGTGATGCTCCCAACGCCTCTTGGGGTCTCCAAGCTACCCTAGACCACAACCGCAAGTTGCGCCGCAGCCTTGATGCCGAATACGACGAGCTCGTTGACCTCGTTGCCCGTGGCAAGAACACGAAGACCTCTAAATCCTCTGAGGCCGCACAGAAGGGCCAGGCTGCCGCCAAGAAGCTGCCCAATGAGGTTAAAGCAGAGATTGGCAAACAGGGTTTGGATGGATCCAAGTCAGCCGCTGACCGGGCAAAGACTCTCGGAACCAGCACAAAGGACATCCAGAAGGGCTACCAAGGGCGGTTGAACAAGGAGGTCAAGCAAGGTGATGTTCCCAACGCCTCGTGGGGTCTTCAGGCTACAGTCGACCAGAACAGGAGACTTTGATTGCAAGGAGTAGTAGCTGTATATACATTTGACCCCTAGAATTGTTACAATGCACATTACATAAATAAATCATTGGGTCGACACCAAACAGCATTTGTGATTCTAAGTGGTGTGGTTAAAAGCCCAAGGTAAAGGGCACAGTATGTTCAAAATCAATTATGGAGTGTGTAAACAACTTGACGAAACGCTTGCATTTGCGCCACTTGTTCGAGGGTACCTTAAATTCTGTTAGGCGAGATTAGACTGACGAGGTCAGTTGTCTGATGTTCCCATCCATTTTTAGTGCGCTATAATTAGAACTTATGGTACTTGTGACAGATCACGCTCCTTTAGTCTTGGTTTCTAACCCCCATCAACGCCCATGCCGTTTGCCAAAGTTTAACCATGCCTTTTGTTGACTGACTGTTGTTGCTTCGCCGTGGCTCTGACAGTAGAGATGAAACAACTGTTCGGCTGTCCGGGCCGCATGATACAAGTTTTGGTGGACAACCCCCGAATGGGCCGGCGCCGAATGTAACCGCGGGTCTCTCGTCTTAGATGGGTGTCGTAACCACAACCCATACCTGAAAAGTTTGAACAGACTTTGATGTCAATTCGCTTCCGGGTAGTTCACTTTTTGACGTGCTTTCCCTCGATTATACGTGACTGATACAGACAAGTCCTGCTCATGACTTTTATGGCCTCAAATGACAATTTCAACGCCAGACGGAGTTCGATGGTGTGCACCGCCTGTGGACCATGTGCCCACCTCATGGTATCACCATAATCTCGCCGTTAAAGATGTTATTAGGAAGAATACTTACGCCGAGTCGAAACGGACAGAGTTGCCCGTCGTGCACGGATTCCTATTTTTGGACCCACTTGCCGTGTCACGAACATTTTGTTTTGGTTCTGTCGATAATCCATGGACAGGACAGCGATAGAGCAAGGCAGAAAAACGCACAACCTGCAACAGCAGCGAGAGTAGTATTCAGGTTTGATACACCGTAGGAATCAGTGGATGTTGTTGCTCCCTTTATGGGCACGCCAAGGCACCCGTCACATCAGTTTCGGTCACGAATTACCCATCGCTTGCGGCCTCCTGCGTGTGTGCCGGCGACTACCCACCGTATTATAACCACCCTTTATACATTGTGCTTATGATTCTTTCATCAATGCCTTCTCGACCGCAATCATGGGTGAGAGATTATCAAGACGTTGATTTTGAACCTAAATTTCACGACTCTCATTCTTCCTCTGGTCGCGACTCCCCCAACGAGATGCAACGCATGCTGGAGGACGACGTTGCACAGCCCATGCGGCCTGCGTATGATGTTGAATCCCTTCCCGTAGCGTCTACCTCCCGTGCTAGTTTTCCTCGGTCAAATTTGGCATCTCAAGTTATACCAAGGAATTCCAACAGCCAAGATTCACCAAAGGAGCTACCCAAAGGAACACTTGAACCACGCTTTAGTTCTACCTCATCGCGCGCGTCTTCCTACAAAAACGTCCTGTCATCACCGCTGAACCCAGCATCTCGCTCTGGCTCTCCGCCATCACCAGTCGTTTCACCATTTGCGCGTGCTGGTTCCCGTGGCAGCGCTCATGTCACAAGAATCCCATCAGAAGAAAGTCGGGCGCTATCACTAGGGTCATCGCCCTTGTCAGCAATAGGCCAAACGACTCCCCGTGCTTCCATGATCCTTTATCGCCGCGCGGAGACCTTGGACAACGCCCTCCTCCCACCCTCTCTCCCGTATACGAGACGGAATTCCACTCTCTCCACCTCGGGGGATTCCATCGTGTCCCTATCATCAGACTCGAAATACCCCACAGGCTCGATGATGTCAGAACGCGGTCTCGTCGCATACCCATATGATCCCTCGATGGATGACCACGATGTGGTGGACGATGACGATATGCTACATGACCCAGAGGGCGGATTGGTGAAAGTAGCTGGCCGGCCAACGTCGTGGCGTGGGTTTAGAAATCTTGCTGCATTGGTACTCGTAGTTGTCGGGTTGCTCATCCTCTTCATTTTCTACCCCATGTTCGCCTTTTTTCACGACGATGGACGGAATTCGAAGATTGTGGGAAATACGAGGATTAATTCGACGGGTCAGGCTATCCCTGTCGACTTTGACCCAAGGAGTCAGATACCAGTACTGTGAGCCGATTCCTTTGTTTTGCCTTGCTAGCCCTTATAAGGTGTTATTATTAGGCAGTTGAGTGGTGTGATCGATCCTGCTACGCCACTTGAAGTATTGAGGCGGACGAGCAAGGACGGCGTGCTGTACAACTTGGTATTCTCGGATGAGTTCAATACGGATGGGCGAGCCTTTTCCAACGGTAGGTCTCCCGCTTGTGCCGTCCCCTTTGTCCACTTCTTTCATTTCACATCAGAAGGCTCATGTTAATTCGTCGATTCAGGTGACGATATGGTATGGGAAGCGGCTGAGCCTGACACTGAACTACATAAACCTTCATCCATCACAACACGCGACGGATACCTTCTGCTCTTGGCGGCTAATGCTCTACGGTGGCGAAGTTCATTCTGCTTCGAAAATGGATATCTGGAAGTATCTGTTGTAAATCCCGGGTCGTCTCCCAGCCGACGTTATGTGGTGAGTATCACTCCAAGATCCACGTGTTCCCGCCAGCAGGTTGGCTGACGAGCATCTTCTCTTGCGCTCAGTGGGCGGGGACATGGAGTCAGCTAGACGGCGATGTGCCCGATGTAAGCGGATCATCGGATGAATCAGATCTTGTTCAAGCGCTACCGTTGAGATTCTCCTTGCAAGGTTATAGCTTTTTTGCCTTGAGTTTTTCACCTGCTCAAACCAGTTCACTTTAGCACCTGCGGCCATTGATTATGCCCGCTTTTATCAGAAAGCTGGCGCGCTAACACGGACTTTGTGTGGTGAAACTACTTCAACTGAGACGGTAGACTTTGTAGCACCAGTTACTACTTGAAAGTATGTTTTCTATCTACTATACAGATGGACTAGAATTAATTTTTTTTTGTGGTCTAGTCTTGCCACTTGTCTTCCCCACGAGCTGATCGACACTATTTGTTACCCCACAGCTCGTTGATATTATCATTATTATCGTCATAGATCATCACACATACCTACTCACACGTTGGGGTTCGTCAGCCACTTCAACTACTATGGACTAAACATAACACGATCCTACCCTACGTCGCTCTTTTCATGCATCGTTATATACCACCATTACTCACTCCTTTATATAATGACATCTTTGCATATTTATTCGCGATGTGTAATTATGGTCATCGGGGACACCCTTTTGGGTCTTTGTACATACTCCTAATACGCTTTATTTTGGCACGTCTTGGAAAAGGTGCAACTATATTACTTTACAGGACGTCCCATTTTTGTACGGGGATATATGATGAGGCGGCGCGAGTGATATCATGAGAAACTTATCAATCTTTAACAGCTAAATTCTGTCCACCATGTGGTGAGCAGGTCGTAACAGGTAAACGTTATCTAGTTCTGTTTAAATGTTCAAATGTCGAGTAACATTCACAATCGAGTCATTTTTAGGCTTGCTCCATGGTTTCATCAATTGTCTGTTTATCCATAAGGAATTGGACAGTCCGCTTGGGTAACCGGGCCAACAGCCGTGCTAGGCTACCTCACTAACTGCAGTACTACAGGATAGCATTCGGCCTGGCGCTGATCATACTCTGATGCGTTAAACACAATAATCTCTCGTCCCCCTAGTCCAGCCGACTGGCAAAGCGACCACATTTCGGACGTTCCATGCGCGGTAAGCAACAGATCTTGATGCTCGGGGACACGTACTGCACCGTAATCCTGGGCTGCGGGTGGTTTGAAATATTTGCTTGCCAGCCACCCAAGGGGTTGCCCACTGGAGACTGCGGTAGCGTTGGTAAACCATTCGCCAGAAGTGGTAAAGGCGCGGAGAGAATGTTCCACGAGGGCAATGGCTGGGTAGTCGTTATAAGGGTAAGATGCGTATGTCTATACGGAGGTTGAGCTGCCATGCGATACAATCCAAGAGAATCAGAAACAGACCGAAGACACGTAGAAAGTGGCTCCCGTGGTGGCACCTATGGAATTTCCACTGACACTGAGAACGGATTTGGTTCATATTAGACCTGACTTCCTACCGTTGTGACCTAGCACTAAGGGATATGCACATGACCCATAATAATTTCAGGAGGCCGATGGTGTGCATGTTGGTTGTTTGAATTGAATCGACAAGAGCAGCGGATAGGCAGAGCCTGCAAGGATGCTCCCTCTTGAGGCCTAGCTGTATTCGAATGAAGCCTTTTAAGGCGGGGGGAGTTACGGCGTTTCTGTGAGCCCCCTCATTACCTGCGCTCAGGGGGTGCCTAGGCTGGAGAACGGCGTTTAAATGCTGATCGAGGGGCCAGGATGAAGCTTTGTTCGCTGACTTAGATTTCATAAGCCTTGTTCCTTTGGGTCACACTAGTGAGAATGAAAGCGTATTGTAGTCGAGAAATACCAAGATACAATCAGCCAATATTACATGTACATCACTAGTTGCTGCAATTCTGAATTCAGGACTCCAAGCCCTTGATGAATTCTAATGCAAGCTTCGGGCTAAGTGACGGAAAAACAGCGGTAGGTTAGGATGCCATCTTGGACAACGAGAAGAAAACAACGCTAACCTATCCACGGGTTTGACGGGCATCTTCTTATCCAGCAGTTTACCACCCTTTTCGAAGATGAAATGACTGCGCTTCGTCTTACCGCCTTCTCCAGCGCCTAGAGCTGTAATGAAGGTACGTTTGGGGTCGGAAATCAACGGGTAAGGCAGTTGTTTCTGCAGCAGGTTGATAATTTAGAGTAAGTTATCAACCTGGAAAAACCTCCAACCTTAGTCTGCCACTTGGTTTGGGCAGTTGGGGAGTCTGCGCTCAGGCAGTACACGTCGTAGTTCAAAGACGTGAAATCTGGATAACTATCCCGGAAGCCACAGGCTTGAGTCGTGCATCCAGCTAGCATTCAGATCAAACCATCAGCTTGTTCTCTATAGTTTAGCGATGAATTCGCTGCCAATACTCACGAGTGTCCGCCTTGGGAACTAGGAAAAAGACGACCCCCTTCTCGACTGTTAATCCAGCAACATCGATATCTTCGCCTTTTTCGTTTTTGAGTGTTACACTGGGCAAAACATCTCCAATGTCAATGAGATCCAGCTTAGCCACCACCTCCTCTTCAGCAGGAGCCTCGTCCGCGTCTTTCTCCTCGCCAGATTTCGCCTTGACAAAGAATAAGAATTATCATGAATAAACTTCCTCATCATGGAGTTTGTAGGGAAAAAAAAACCGGGCACCTTTTTTGTTGCAGATGAACCATCCTCTACTGCCGTTTCGTCCTCTTTTTCCGCAGCTGCGGGTCGCTTCTTAGAGCCAGTGGCTGCTTTAGCCTTAGGCTCTTCCTTGGGTTGCGTAACAATCCGCGACGAACGTCTCGGAGGCTCTGTGCTTTCAGTCGTTGAGGCTTTCCGAGGCATGGTGGCGGTCGCTGAACGCTGAAGAACAGAGTGTGCGAAACTAGATATTCAGGGACGACTAGCACGACACATGTACATGCTGACACACACAACGACCAAGACCTATTGATTATTGCAATTCGTAAAAGAAAAAAAATCGCAATGCAAGTAATTAGCAAACAGCTCCGTACTATACTTAAGTATTGCGCGGTGTTGTTGGGTAGGCTATGTTATGAGGTATTTTATCGGAGAAGGGAATGGTAAGTAGATCCAAATGTAAATGAATGAAAAAACGAAAATGAACCAATGTTAGATTGAAAAAAAAAGGGATCTCAAAATTGCAACTCAAACATTGCAACGAACTCGGACATCTCCCAATACCTTGGGTCCCGGTTGCCAATGGGATCGTTATATTCAGGAGCAACATTTCTACTGTGCTTCTGCGGTAGAGGACGACCGGTTGTTGGCGATCCTTGAGAGAGAGGGACCGAGGGATGGCGATGGCAGCCCCTGTCCAAGCGGGCTTTTAGGGCTTGTCACAGATGTAGGACTACTGTGAAAAGGAAATTCGACTTTCTCCCCACCCGGTCCCGGTACTGGAGTTGTGGGTGAACCGACACTACGAAGAGAATTATTCGACGAAGAGCGTGAGCGTGAGATGTATGGCCGTGGTGGTGGTTTCGACTTCTCGGCCTCAATAGGTGATGTGGGAGCAAGTTCATCACTTTTATTTTCCGGATGACTCTGAGATAATTCGGCCAGGAAGTCCTCGTTCACAGGTCGAGGAGGAGGACGTTCCACCATGGCTTCAAGAAGCTAGAAACGGGTAAGTAAATTCCCCTTTCTCTGCAAAGCCCGTGTAACCCACCTCTTTACGCAAATCCTCACCTGCATATTCGCCCTCCATTTCCTCTGGCCCTAAAAGGACAGTCCCCTTACGGAATACCTCCCCTTCTTCTGCGACCCAGCTCTTTGACCTAAAGGTGCCAATTGTTTCATCATTTCATTACAACACGAACGTAATTAATAACTTACCGATCATTGGGCGACGTAACCCCCAAGTCTTCTGCTGGAATATACGGCAGTTCTTCCTCCTCATCGTCTTCTGATTCCACGACCACGGCTGCGGCCGCAAGCGCAGCAGTGGGGCTCAGCACCTTCTCCGGTTCCTCCGGTTCTGGCTCTGCCTTGGCTTTACCTTTGTCTATTCGCGGTGTAGTAGGTGTAATCTCCTCGTCCTCCATCTCTACTTGAGATCGATCTCTAGTACCATTTACTTGCACACCATTCTCGCTATGTCCGTTAGGAAGGCCCACACCATTCACCTTCGCCCGGTCTATCCCATTAAATTGTAGCCCAAGTCCGTGTAAAGTAAGAACAGGCCGAGCGGGTGCAGGAAGATCGCGTAAGAGGGTTGTCAATTGATCGTTGAGATCAAGAAGCTCTCCCATCACACCAGGATCCTCTGTGCCCTCTATCAACGCTGCGAGCTCTGCTATAACGGTACGTGCGTTCTTTGAGTGCTCCGCTACGGCATCGGGTCGCCTTGTAGCCGGTGAGAAAGGCGGTTTGGCCTTGTCTGAGCCTGAGCGTTGTAGCAGGCTGTTGAGCTGAGAAATACATTCACGTGCTCTTGCGGTAGTGTCAGCATCGCTGTGTGTCTATAACCAAGTTGAGATACGTAGACACACAATTAGAAAAAGGCATACCTTCTGCTTCTCTCCAAGTCGTATACCCTTTGCCAGCTCACTCTCTTCAATCATACCCCATACTCCCTTGCCTAGTCCCCGCCCACTCACACTCATCTGCAGGTTTCGCTCAGCCTCTTCTGTGTTACGCACGCATGAGCTCAAGATATCCCTACACATCCTATGATAGCCACGTCAGCGCGGTCACAAAGAACACTAGGCTAAAGACGAAAAAAAGCACCGTGCAAAGTCCTCATCGCTTGGCGGGATATTCAGATCAAGACATCTCATGACGTGATTTGCCTTCAATCCAGAGCTAAGTGCCATGACGCCGGCAATATCGATATTGTTTAGTGTGAGGTCAAGATGGAGGAGTGAAGTAGACTCGGGAAGGAACTCGGCGAGCGCGATGGCACCCGCAGAGGTAAGAGCAGTGGAAGAAAGGAAAAGGCGCTTGAGAGCGGTGTTGAGTGTAAACGCTGTTCGAAGAGATTGTATCTAAACATAGGTGAGTTAGATGACAAAATATGACGGACTCGAGACGCACCCCTTCGAGCCCAGGTCCGGAACATGGATTCTTGCTTAGGTCTAGTGTCTCTAGGCATGAGTTGTATTTCTATTGGGTCTGATCTCAAAAACCTATTTGGAGTGAAAAAACATTGCTAGCTCACCAACGCCTCCGCAATCGCAACGAGACAGGTTACATCAAGCTTATTCTCACTCAAGTTGAGCACTTTGAGCGTCCGATTCCTCTTTAGCACCTGAGCAATGTATGTTATACCCGTCTGATTACATAACCAGGATTAGCCAGCCGTTCACGTAACACGGATCACACCAAAGATCAAAAGTGCTCACACGCAGATCGTTCCCTTTCAAATCCAGAGTCTTTAGTGCGCCCAGTCTTGGTAACGCATCCAAAGCCCGTACTTTATCTAGTAAGGCTGCGCTCGGTCCTGCGTCGCGTCTTGATGAAGTATCAAAGCTGCTCATAGATGGAGCCGCGCTATGCGGGGGCTGATTGGGTAACGGGTGCCGCGTAGTAACTCCCCCTTGAGGAGAAGAAGTGATGAGTGGGATCTGTTGGCCCGTAGCCGATAGAGGGTTCGGTGGCTGAGGTGCGCGTGCGGCAGTACGACGTGCACGAGGTATGTAGGGAGTATATGTCGTTTGAAGGCCAGTGGGTGGGTGCCTAGGAGGTGGAAGGATAGGTCCTGCACGCGCTGGAGCGGATTGGGGAGGTACGGGAGTAACAGGTGTAGGTGGGGGTGAGATGACGGGAAGATTGATGATGGAAGAGGTGGGAGAGGAAGCAGCGGAGGAGGTAGGAGTGCCACTGAAAGAGGGTAGCGGTGAGAGTGAAGCGGGAACAATATCTGGATAGTCGCGAATCATGAGAGCAATGGCAACGGCACCAGTCGCATTGATACGGTTGTGGCGAAGAGAAATGTTGCGGAGGGATGAGGTACGCACAGCACGAGCTACCGAAGAACGATGTTAGGGTTAAGAGCTTGGTGAACAACATGAAACGTACAAAGTGTCTCGAGGGCTGGCGGTCGTAGTGCACAATCATCTAAACGTAATGAGACTAGGCCTGGATCTGGAGCCGTGGCCAGAGCCCCAACGAGGTGCTCGACAGATTTTTTGTCGAGGCTGTTTTGGGATAAATCTAGGAACTGGAGACTTTTGGCCTACCATTGGATGTAAGATGGAAGTAGTTTAATTGAAAGGTCTCCAAACATACTTTAGATACATATGCACCAACAAGTCGGAAAGCCTGAGTCTTGAGCTTCCGGTTTGATGCCAAAGAGAGGAAAGACACTGAATCCGATATCAGTAGCGCGTGCAGCATGGGCTTGAGCACCTGCAATACAAGTTGAAATTCATTCCGCATACGCAAAAGAGTAATCACGACATACATGCTCGTCAAGATCACATTCACGAAAGACCAGCTTTCTCAGACCCCATTCAATAGAGAACACATCCGACAAGACCGATGCAGAGGCAGGTGTCAATTGGACACCTGAAAAGTCCACCGACCTAGGGCCACTATTAGAAGCGTTCTGTGTTCAGTTTCCCCGTGAGTGCCTGATGGATATGAACATACAAAGCACTGGACGAAACACACACCTTGAGAGCAACAGTAATAGCAGGATCAGGTTCCTCATCACACCCAACACAGCATTCACGATAGAATGATTCGACCTTGTCCATGTTCCACCATTCTTCCACGTCATTCAACACTGGCCCCAAAGAATTCCCTCTGACTACTCTCTTCCGCCGCTCAAACTCGCGATCCTCAATAGCCTTCTTCTCCTCCTTTAGCGTTGGCGTTGACGGGGGGTTGACCGAAGATATAGGATAAACTATGGCAATTTGTGGTAGAATAAAATGAGCCCGTTTGAGTGGTTTCGCTTCATCTGTTGACTGAACTTGATTCTGAGAGGGTAAGAACCTGCTGATGCGAGAGAATATTGATGACTGTGTTGGTGGTGGGCGCTTCAGGATGGATTTCCCTGGTATTGGGATGGTCACTGCGGACGAAGATGGTAGACCAGATGAATTAGAAGCAGCCATCGGATATCTCGACGACTATAGAGCCATTTAATTCCGTAGTCGGTGATGATGGCGTAGACCTAAACTTGGTTGTCACGCCTAGTGAGACCCCAAACCCGCTTATCGCATTTGGTAACCCTTGCCCTGATACTACATATGTGCTTCAACAAATCCCTTTCTTTTTGGTTTTCCAGTATATTGGTACAGAACAATTGACCAGATATACATATCATGTTCTCGCCATCCAAAATTATACGTGCTTCCCCTGAGTCACCTGCGAGAACTGGCAAAGTGTACTCTATTGGTATAGTTTGTTTATTCCATCTCAAGAGAAACAGCTCTTACTGAGGTTCCTCAGTGACTGCAATGCCCATTCTACACTCCCGTCCCCACTGTTATAATATGCGTTTTAAGCTGAAACACTGGCGACTCAAACGACAGGCATCGGCGCGGCGTTCAAGGACATCAAACCCGTTTCCGGGCTACAAAAAGGGTAAGGAGATGCGTCAATGCTAATAACGCACCCCTTTACTCCTTGCCTAACCATCTCCGAAGCACGACAAGGATCGAGTAGGTCACTAGTAGACAGATCCGTATCACGACGCGAACTATAGACCATTGCGTGTTCAGATCTGACCGTTCTCATCTGTAGACATGTCTAATTAACGCGCGTTCATGCGCCCTTTGTCGCCCGGCGGATATTAAAAAGCATCATTCGTACCAAAATACAACGGATCACTGGTATAACGACTTATATAAGCTACAAATGGCAGAACGCTACACTCAGCGCGTGTGGAGAATAATTGATCAAAAATAATAAATAGACATGAAACGAGATGGAACGAAATTGAGAGAGGAAAATAGATAAATAAAACCGATCAGAGCTCATCCATATACTCTCTACAACGATCCCATAATCGGTGCCACCGCCCATTATTCCACGTCCTTACACGTGCCCACCCGTCGTGCGCAGCCATCCTCTCAATCCAGATAAGGACGGAGCACAACGCAAAATCTGCATAGCTAACATCTCGCCCCATAGTAACAGTCCCATCCCCATCCCCAGCATTCTTATCCAAAATCATGGCCAAAAAGTCGAATTGTTCCTTCACAGCCAGCCAAGCCTGTTCGCGCTGTGGTCCAGAGAGATGAGCAGGCTGGTGCAAATGAGGGGGTGCTGCCCGTCTCAGCTGCAACTGCTGGTGCGAGATCGGGACCATGATTGCGAGCAACGGTTTCGCGAAAACTTCCTGGATGTAATGTACAAACAGCGTCTGTACTGCACGAGACCCTTCAGGGAATACAGGCCGTGCTGGATACGCTGCCTCGAGGTATTCCGCAATGTGATTTGTGTTGGAAATCATCTCTGGTTGCGTGGGGTTGCGCGTGGGATCGATAATGACGGGGAGGGTGTAGACTGGACGCCCATCGCTTCTGAGGGAAGACGGTGGCGCACCCATTGAGCGTAAGGTCGCTTCAACGTCAGGGAATTCAACCCAGACGGTACGATAGCGTAGGCGTTTATAGTTTAGAATAAATCTAATGAAAATGTGAGCTTAAACCAGTATACCGGAAGCAAATCGCGTACCTGATACGCCAGATGTTTGGTGCCCAGGGTTGTGGTGTGGCATGTCCTGGCGTATCATACAAAGTAATAAAGGGAGGCGAAGTCTGCCTTGTGGAATATCGCGACATTGTAGTGGAAATCGGAGGTAAAGGTAGATTGTTAATGCAGCAAAGGTCGCGTTTCTGGTCTTTAAATGCCTTGAGTCAATCTAGTATATCAGACCAAAGCAGCGGTCTGTCGTCGGGGCTAAAGTAAAACTATATGACCCGCTGTCAGTCAAATCAAGTCATCAAATGCATAGAGATACAAGGGCCTCAAATATACCGAGGCCCTAAAACAAGATCAAAAATACCTATCAAGTTGTGTCGTCGGGGTAAAGTAAAGACCACGATTTTAAAGAACGGAGATATATTCTCCGTCATGCTGCTTTCCGCACAAGACCATGAGACTCTATGGTACAAAGCTCCGGAAATTACCATAAACTATTCGGGTTCCCTAGGTTGCACCAAGGGTGAGTCAAAGACGCATCCATATACACTGGATAAAGGCAGTGAAACTACGCACAAAAGCGGAAAGTAAGGTATCTAGTGATGGGGGGACCACCAAATCTGGGCGAGGGCTGTGCCACAACACCCATCTTTACTCCCCCAAAAAGGGTAAAACCGACGTGAGGTCACGTGGCTCGGGTAGATTGGCGCGTGAGTCAAACGCGGAGGCTGATTGTTGAATTTGTAGCCAACGTCAACAGCTATACAATGTGCAGGTATGGCTCCAGATGACTGTATGTATGTTGTTTTGGATGTATAATAGGACACAAGTTATTGGGATTCTAGAGTGTTCGCAGCTTTGGAATGCACAGGCACTGCGCATCGCCACCTGCGCAAACACTCATGCAGCTATTGACGTTTTGAGCTCACATAAGGCACCTGTTCTGTAACTGTAAGCCGTTAGAATTGGGAACAATAGGTAAGACAGCTGGTAGAGTTTTTAATGACGCGAGGCCTCGGTGCCGACGGAAAGCATGGCTTGGTATCGGCCAAGAGGTTCATGGGAAGATCTAAGTTTCAAAGATGTTTCCTTTGTGCCTCGTTGTTGTTCATCGGTATTTCATATTGTCATCATTCTGCGGAGACGGAGCCATTTATCCAAAACTCAAGGCGGAAGAAAGACCAGCTATAAAAGGAGGTAGTTTGTGGAGTTGCGATGTCAAGTACATACAATTTCCGTACTTCCGAGCGGGGAATGGTGACGAGCGACCTTCGTACGCCGAAAGAGTCACAATATTTCATCCAAAACCAGAAAGCTTTTCCAAGTGTTATATTGGGGTGTGTTTTTTCGGGCGTGTTGGACGAACGGCGAGAGTACATTTGGAGTGGTTTTGCAGTGTCTGTTATTGAGAAGACTATCTAGCTTGCGCCACGAAAATTTCCGAGCATTACATACATAAGTTCAGGATCTCCGATTACACCTGTCAAGCACCTTTAAGGAAATAGATGGATTGGCTGTGTTTCCGTTTCGGTGTCCTGACGGAAGCCTTTTGGCAGACTGCGTTTGATCCATAATAGTATTGTCGCATTTCAGGAGGTGTTTTGGTATGGCATTACAGAGATGTAGCTATCATGTCCTGAACGGGGGTCTACAGTCAAAACGACATGAAAAAGGAAAAGAAACATAACTGATCAATACGTACCAGTTTTACCAGATCACAACAACACTGCCTTGATTGAGTTTTGAAAGCTGCCAGCGTTCCCAGTGAGTTCTATCAGGTGATACAGTAGCGAACGAGTGATCGGGCGGTGCGATGGCCCTCTGCGGCATAGGTGTCAATGAGCCTGGGATCCCCAGCTGGAAACCTGAAAGCATGAGCAGAGGGCTCAGATTAGATTTTGTTTAATTTTGAGGCTGTGCGACAAGAAGGCATTTCTTCTAGAAAGGATTCTATGCAAACTTCAAGGTTCGAATACCAGTAGCAGACCAAAATACCACCACAGCATGCTGTACGATGGCACCACCGACATGAAAATGTGTCATCTGCGCCGTACGAGGAGACATTAGTAAAGCTGCTTCAAAAGTTCGGGCAATAACGCAAAAAGCACAGCCTTGCAGCGGGGGTCTTCGCTAGCTTATGCCCTCATGAGCAGGGACAAAAACGACTCCTAGAATCTTTTACGAACGTTCGCGTAATTTAACTCTTGAGGCCTCTCGCTTAATTGGGTACTTGAGGTAACAAAAGATGCAGAGGAGTCGAGGACGAGTTCGACGACTCCGACACTACTCGGAGTTTGAAGTCACATGATAATCTCCGTGATGGCGAAGTCCGCGTTCACATAAATCCGCAACTCCCGGTGTAGTAAGCTGGCCTAAACACAACTTGAACCACAACGACCACAACGATGACTACTTCCCTTGATCAACTAAAACAGACTGGAACTACCGTTGTCTCTGACTCTGGAGACTTTGCTTGTATGTCTTTTAATGCCGTCATAGATATCCCACTCACTCCCGATATCTAGCGATCGCTGTGTATAAGCCACAGGTAAAATTTTATATCCTTCTTGATAAATTCAGGAAAAATCAATGCAGCACTTCTACCTAGGACGCGACGACCAACCCATCCTTAATCTTGGCCGCGGCTGGCAAGGAAGGTTATTCAAAACTTATCGATGTCGCCGTGCAGCACGGCAAATCGAAGGGTGGCGACATTGAAGCACAGGCCAACGCAGCCTTAGACAGACTAGTACGTGAATTAACTGGCAGATCTCTGCACCGCACTTATATCTGTACCAGCTGGTCGAATTCGGCAAGGAAATTTTGAAGATCATTCCCGGCCGCGTTTCCACCGAAGTAGATGCCCGCTTGTCTTTTGACAAGGAAGCTACAAAAGCTAAAGTGCGATGCTTCTTTATTTACCTCTGACAACCCATTTCTCACGCATACATCGTCAGGCCAAGGAGCTCCTTGCTCTCTATGACTCAGTTGGGATCAAGAAGGACAGAGTTTTAATCAAGATCGCATCGACATGGGAAGGTATCCAAGCTGCTCGAGAACTCGAGCGTGACGATAACATACACTGCAATCTCACTTTACTGTTCGGCTTCGGCCAAGCAGTGGCCTGTGCGGAGGCTGGCGTTACCTTGATTTCACCCTTTGTTGGTCGGGTAGGTGTGAACTTGTTGTGTCGGGAACTGTCTCTAACACCTCCGTTCTTTTACAAGATCCTCGACTGGTACAAAAAAAACACTGGGAAAAACTACGAGGGTGATGAAGACCCAGGTGTCCAATCGGTCAAAAAAATCTTCAACTATTACAAACAACATAACTATAACACCATTGTTATGGGTGCCTCCTTCCGCAACGTATGTCATGGCAGGGAATATAAATTTCACTTATACTCAACTTCTGGATGTTCTAGATTGGGGAAATCAAGGCTCTCGCTGGTGTCGACTTTTTGACCATTTCTCCCTCATTATTAGAGGAACTCAAGGGTTCAACCGACCCTGTCCCTAAAAAACTCGACTCAGCTGCAGGTGACGTCACTTTCTTGTGTGATTCCCATACTCCGGGCCGTTGTTGATCCCTCTCCAGCCGCCAAAGCCGACCCCATCGCCAAGGTGTCTTTCATTGACAATGAGCCTGAATTCCGCTGGACTCTCCTCCAAGACCAAATGGCGTTCGACAAACTTCACGAGGGCATCAAGAAATTCGCTGAAGATGGTGAAACCCTAAAGCAACTCCTCAGAGAGAAACTTCAGGCTTAAATGCCAGCCCTGACGATGGATATATGCATAGTGAGTGCAGCAGAACAGAAATAGACCCAGTCAAAAAGTTGTACCACTTCTTGTATTATGAAAAAATGTAATTATACGGTGCATGAGATGGGCGGTTATTCGCAGCTGTCTCTCAGAGGCCTGTGTATACTCGCCTGGTGAAAGACGAGGAAACTTCTACTATGTTTCGATCAAGGATCTTACGGCTGTGATATGCCCGTGAGCCATATAGCTATATTGCCAACTACCCCGAGAAAGCAACGTCAAAGCCTGGAAGATCAAGTGGTTAATACGAGTACATACCACAAGCTGCGGCTACTGGGGGTTGAGTGCGGCGGAATGGAGGATCAAATGGGTGGTTCGATATTTCTGTTCGTCAACTTTTTGTAGCTGGAATTACTGTGATTCTTGTCAAACTTGTATGAATAGCTAGTGTGAGAATTCCTGCGCCGTTGATGAAACACTCAGTGAATGATGGAGAGTCTCTAATTGTGAGGCGAGTGTAATGCCCAAAGAATTTCGAAGGCGCGTTACATCAGTGTTACATCAGACGAAACAGTACATTGACTTGTGATCGATACAAAACTCGGTGACATAAAAAGAATCATCATACAACATAGGGCCCTTCACAGTCGAAAGACGATTATGCGTAAGCTTATGATGTAAAAGACGAAAACGTACCTTTCATCTTTTTAGAAATGAACTTCGTAAGATACTTGATCAACTCGCCAGTCTCTTCCCCTACGGGACGAATCCACTGCGGTGGTAAGGTGAAGCCGTACTAGAAGAGATATCCCTTAAGACTCAAGTAAAAGTAAAATAGGGGTAAAACATACAGTGCCGGTATCCCTTAAATGAAGTACATAAGAATACTTTATGCCAGCACGTTTGTACATCCAATCGAGTACATTCCCTGGAGCGGAGTATAGCAGATCACAGAGTCTTCCAGTCTGAACATTAGGCCAAAGGTTGTCATTCCATTCCATACAAGACATCTTGACAACTCACAGTGACCTCAGTGCCATGTGCTAAAGTCATAGCCTGTGCGGCCCCTAGAGCAGCCTCGAGTTGATTCTCTGCGTCTGGCGGGATCCTGTTGCACGAATACGAAAACGGTGCCGATACTGAACAAATAGAAACCTAGTCACAAAAGATCATGAAGAAACGCGAGGCATGACTAACACATCTGTCCATAGCTCCGTAAATCGATAAACCCGACGAGGTTCGGAATGGTGATGACCAGATTGGCGATGCTGTTGACCTCTGGTGCCTCGAAGGGGTGGTGGCCGGGATACCAATGCGAGCAAGGATCTACAGGCTCCCGAGGTTTGAAACCATCTGGCGCTCCCTCAGGTCTTGATTTCCACTTGTATCCCTATAAGAATCGTCGTGTATAGAACGCATATATCAACTATTGATCTTTAATGCATACCCAGTTCCTACCAATCATGTGATAAATACAGCATTTGAAAGGGAGCTCAGGAAAGGTCCTACTGACCGATTCATATCCAAACCAAAACACTTATTCCGGGAACCCATTCTCTGACGCGTTTTGTACCTATCGGGTGTCAAAATCATTTTAAAACAGGAAAGTTGATGAGTACCAGAATCGATCGACCTCCCAGGTATAATCATAGCCATCTGGATTAGGCACTGGGATGATGTAGAAGTCCTGGGGCAAGGAAGTGAAACTCTGTTCTGCTGATACGAGTAATGACGTACGTATGTATTGAGGAGGGAGGCAAGAGAGTGCGGCTCCGTCGATTTGGAAACAAGCGCATGAGCCAGGTAAAGAGCGGTGGAGGTTGCAACCCACTGATAAGAATATATTTTCATTAGCGATAATCAAGGCCATTGAAAACGGAAGTGACGCACCTCACGCGCGTGTTGAGCCCCGAGGATCACAATAGCCAATTTACCATCATCTCCGGGGTGCCTTTTGGGGTCTCTCTTCTTCCCATTGACGTTTGCCTCACTATTGCCACCTTGCCCCTTTGAGATAGTCAGACTCAACATGTCTCTCCCCATCCCACTATGACCCAAGTTCTTCAGTTTTACCCTGTCCGGATGTAACTCTGCTAGTTCCTTAATAAAGGCTTCGATTTCAAATAATGGATGGTATTCAGTGTGATAAGTCGTGTTCTCGAGAGATGATATGTCCCAGTCCGCCGAGGTGTGTCTGGTCGAAAGTTGCGGGGCGGTTATGTTTGCAGCCAGTGAATGCGGAATGTCCATCAATGCCGCTGGCAGCGCCGGGGCAGAGAGAGGAGCGTAAACGTCGACGTGCGAATGCGCAATCTGCCATAAGTCCAAATCGTGCTCCTATCAAAGGAATAGTACGTCAAAGGAGTTTAGCAGGGTATTGTATAAGCACCTCGGAGAGTGAGAGGACCCTCTTAAGGACGTTCGGATCTTCTGCAACGTCAAATCGCCATAGTCGTCCTACTGGAGGTGGTTCGGATGCCAAATTTTGCGGCAAGTTCAGGAAGTACTGATCGGGAACTGCTCTTGCGGGTGCCACCAATAGCAATAAGCTCGCTGCCGCCGTGATATAACGCATACTTGGGTGTTATGATATGCCTAGAGCGGCTGCTACGCTGCAGTGAGTAACGATGTCGGGTGTATCAGACAAAGTTGGCGAAAAAGCGGAGCAACCCACGATCGTGGGTGAATTGTTGGTCGCGTGCCACCAAGGGTACCTTCTCTCTCCTATACAATCCACTTATGCCTCCTCTTTGGGTTCTACTCTCCACTACTACATCTCATGAACTGATAAATGCGGCATGCACTTTTGCCAAGCTTCACCCCGTTAGCATCCGGGAATAAAGGGAAATCCATCTACCTTATTATCTTGTCGCACGTCGCACAGTGAAGGTACGGTCTATGGATTTCCCTTGCGCCGCACCCTAGGTGCGATATATATTTTTGGTTGAAGAATTTCATTTAAGCACTTGACATGCTTCATACCTGGGCTCGATAACATGAGTGTACTTGCCACTTGGTACGAATTTAAACCTCAATACCACCAGCTACCAATATTCAAGTAACTTTCATAGTAGATACATTCGAGAGTAACACCCATTACAACTTTCTCTGAAGAAAGTTGCATGCCTCCGTGATACATTAGCTATCGCTAGAGTGGATGTACTAGCGGGAAGGCACCAGGTCATGATTTCAAACCCATCTCGAGCGTCCTAGAACTTATCGTAAAAAAGGCTTGGTTGCGCAGCGTGTTTTGGGAACCTTTGGGAAGGCCAGCCAGTTGAAAGGGAAAATGTTGGCTCCCGTCGATGGTGTAGAATCCACTCGATGGTGCCTGCGGTAATTCTTTGGGTATGTGCCCAACCCATGTGACGCTTCTCCCTATTGTGAGACCGGCCCTCTGAGCTTCTCGAACAGCGTGTCAATAAAACGTTGCGGACAAACCTACGAAATCGAACTTTGCTTGAGCTCCTTTTACAGTCGTCAGTGGTTTGTATGCCGTCCAATTTAGGTCGAGTATTATCCCTGGATCGTTTTGGTCGACTAGCAACACGGCCTCGTCGAAAGAGGCTTTTGGTGAGGGTGTAAACTGTAAGCTGTCAAACCAAAACGTTTTCCCGGTTGTTGTAACGTTAAGTGTAAGCGTGTGAGCCCCATCAGTGAGGCTCGTGTTCTGACACAGGGTCCAATTGTTTTCGGGCAACTCAAACAGCGGGGCCGACCCAATGCTGACTTGATCCACAAAACATTCCCAAGTAGGATCCCAATGTGTGTCGTCGAGGTGTGTAAGTAGTATCGTACCAAGTACGGTGATAGAAGTGCCTTGATGATATCGAATGAGAGGTCAGAGGCGGAGAAACTATGCTGAATGTACTACCTTCGAAAGAAAAAGAGAAACTGTTGTTTCCGCTCGTTGCGTGAGAGGAGTGGTTATAGGTTGGGCCATAAATGCCAGTATTGTCCTGACCGCCTTGGTCTACGAACCAGCTTCCTGAATATTGAATGCGAGTATCGCTGTCGTCGATGATTATCCGCCGTGGGATGGTCATTTTGGTAGTCGTTATTGGTGGGGGAAAGTGAAGTAATGGATCGCAAAGAGCCCGCCATACAGATAAAGGAAAGATGATTGATCGAGAAAAGCAATGCTGCCGTTTCTACCATACAAGTTGTCAAAAAAGCCATCAGCATGATCAAAACTAGAGACTCACTTGACCTATGCCTTCGGGTCTTTATATAATGATGATAGAAAGCCTGAGTCGGTTTGAGGTACATCAAAATATACTAATAGTATAGGTGGTAGAACTCTTTTCTGTGATCAATCACAGAATTGCATCATCTTCCCTCCTGTAAACATTAAGCTTCCGGTGATAATTTAATACAATTTGATGCTTTACTCTGATGGGGGATCCGGCCGATCTGGACACCGCCACATTTAATCATGCCAACTGCTCTTCTGCCGGCGCAATCTGGTACGTAGCTGTCAACAGCATGTTGTACATCATCGAGTAGAACTTAGGCTGGGGCTTATTTTCAATCCAATCCTTCAATTTCCGATAAACTCTGTGACCCCGCAAAACTGCTGAGCTTCCTGCTCCAAACTTGGCCATCATAGTATTAAATGATGGGGAGGAGGCTGTGGAGGAAATTGGCGGACGTACCTCAGCCATGCCTGTTGAAACGTGGGTACCTGAGCTAGTTCGGAGCGAGCAAAGTCACATCAAAGTCAAACGAATATCAATATCACGTGGGGTCCCTTGATCAGAAGCAACGATTCTAAGCTTGCTAAATCATAGGTTAACAACCAAAGTTTCGAACAGATGTACTATTATTGAGTCAGTGATGTCTACATATGTATTCAAATCTAATGTTAAGGCCGAGAGTCGTGAAACTACAATGGAGCGTCGCTAGATGGCAGTGTATGTTGGGGGAATCTCTTCCACGGCCACATTCGCTTGAGTACGACCATACGGGTGGGGTGTAGATGTGACGCATGACTGCGTAACAACCCCGTTTACGTTGGGCGCATTCACTGTGGATGTGTGGGCGTGCCTGATATCATGATTACTATTGCTTGCGCTGCCAGCGCCCGATGAGGATGAGCTTGACGAGAGGTAATTTTGGCTAGAGTTTTGCATGCGTTGGAAGTTGGAAGCTGACTTGTTGGATGGTGGGATCAGAGGATGTTCTGTGACGTTGTAAGCCTGTGGTTGTGAGAGCCTAGGTACGGTTGACATGAAGGGAGTCAGTGCATCGTGGGGGTTCACTGCACCTGGTGTGAACCCCGCTGCTATGGAATGACGACGATGCCATAAGAGCAAGAAAAGGATTATGGCAATGAGAGCCAAGCTGCCAACAACACCGCCGACAATAGCGCCAACTGATACTGACGGATTTCCATGTTGACTGGGCGTACCAGCGTCACTAGGTAAAGTACTTGTTGTTGCGGGAGGTGGGGTACCCGTTGACTTGTTGTTTGAATTAAGAGTAGCGTATAGAGCGCTAAGGGTAAGTGGGGTAGCGGGGCCATCAGTATCACCACCGTTGTAAACTACTAGTAAGGAATGAGGGCCAGGCGTCAGATCTGGGGTCGTAAAGAAAATTTGGTTGTGGGCGGTGTCTGTAGCACCCACAGAGGGCCCATTCAGTTTGAAGGGGATGGATGATCCATTGTCAATCGAATATGATCCAGAGGCTGGTGAGTCTGGTTGTTTGGGTATGTCGCCAAACCAAGTGACACTTTTACCTGAACATAAACAGCGTCGTCAGGCAGGGTGATGGTACATTGCTGCAGACAGACCTACGAAGTTAAACCTCGCTTGAGCTCCCTTTGTACTCGTCTTGCTTATGCCGCTTTCTCTGCCCTCCCACGTTGAGTCCGACAGCAGACTCGGGTCGTCAGTGTCGATAGTAAAAACTTCCTCATTGAAGGAGGCTGTGGTTGAAGGCTCGTAGGCTAGTTTGTCTACCCAAAAGGTCTTCCCGAGCGTCGTGACATTGACCGTAAGTGTATGCGGGCCGTCATTCAGAGTCGTATGTTGACACAGGGTCCAGTTATTTTCTATGGACTCCACTGGTTTGGTTGAGCTAATATTGGTTCCATTCACAAAACATTCCCAGCTGGGATCCCAGCGTGCTCCGTTATCAATCCTTGTAAGCTGCATCGTACCAACTAGATAAATAGATGTACCTTGAATATATTTAAGGAAATAAGCGGAGGAAACAAGTCAAAACATAAATTGCTTAGATTACCTTCAAAACTAAAGGAAAGGCTGCCATTACTATTTGTTCCATGGGAGGTATGTTTCCACGGATGGCCATGGGTGCCGACGTTATCTAGACTGCCCTGGTCGAGGAACCAGCCTTGGCCTGAGTACTTAACACGATCATCGAGATCGTCGACAACAATTCGTCGGGGGAGGGTCATTGCACTGGGCGAAAGGGGCAGTCGGTCGAGGGAGTGTAACAAGATAACTAGAGGGCGGAAATCAAGCTATATAGCCAGAAGGATTGCCAAAGGCGGCGCTGTTTCACAGTATTCCCAAGATCTGGTATACATTACAAGTC